>APFE030866711.1:574397-596078 GCA_000404065.3 Pinus taeda
ACACTCAAAATTAGGAAGACAAAAAGAATTGAATGTAACTTTGCAGACCTCAAGTGAGGAACCCCTAAGGCTACCAAAACATTGTCTCACATAAATGAATAAAATAAACAATACAAATTTATTGGAGTACATTTAGTTAGGTATATCAAAAAAATTCTAGAATAATAGGAATTAAATCCTAAATAAAAACATAATCAAAACAAATTTCTCCATTATTTCTATGTCTCCCTCTTAATGGAGAAATGATTAATCTTCACACCAAATATCTCCTTAAACAGTTCAAGTTTCATCTTCCAAAGGGGCTTTGTGAAAATATCAACAGGATTTTCACAAGCAATACAATATTCAAGAAAAAATTCCTTAGACTATGTCTTCTCTCTAATAAAATGAAGTTAAGCATCGACATGCATTTTTCTTGCATAATACATAGGATTATTTTCCAACTTGATTGAGCTCTTATTATCACATTTGATCATTATGGCCTTCTTTTGTTCTTCTCTATAATCTTGAAGAACTCTCTTCAACCAAACCACTTCGCAAGTTGTTTCACACAAAGCTTTATATTGTACCTTAGTAAATCAAAATGATACAGTTGGCTACTTCTTGCTACTCCATGAAACAATCTCAGATCCAATGCTAAAATCATAACCTGCAGTAGATCTTCTATCATCCAGATTTCTAGCCCAATCTAAATCTGAGTAACCTAGCAACTTGATATCAAATGAATTAATATACTTAGACCAAAATCAATTGTTCCTTTAAGATACTTGAGTACATATTTTTCTCCTTTCCAATGGCTTTCTAGAGGTGTCACCATAAATTGACTTAACATACTAAATGAGTATGCTAGATTAGGTCTAGCTATGGTAAGATAATTCAAGCTTCCCACTAGTTGTCTATACAATGTACCATCTACCTCCTTTGAGCCATAATTAAAATAAAGTTTCACATTATATTGCATTGGAAGAAAACAACTTTACACTAATCCATTTTAAACCTTTTAAACACTTCTTTGACATACTTAACCTGAGAAAAAAACAATTGGCCAACATCTCTCCACACTACAAGATCTAGACAGTAATGTAACTCGCTAAGATATTTTATCTCAAAATACTTGTGACATCTACAACTTAATTCCATCAATTATTTTGACTAAATTTCCTATAATAATTAAGTCATCAACATACAAAGAAATCAGTACTACATGCCCTTTTCCATCAAATTTGGTATACAGATACAGATCAATTTGTCTTCTCATCAAACCCTGTCGAAGAAAGAAAGAATCTATCTTCTCATACCATGACCTAGGTGCCTACTTCAACCCATATAAATCTTTCTTTAATCTACAAGCTAAATATTCCTACCCATTTTTCACAAACCCTTTAGGTTTTGTCAAGTATGCCTCCTCTTTTAATTCACCATTCAAAAACGAAAGTTTTACATCTAATTGGTGCAAATTCCAATGGTAATTTTTAGTTAACTAAATTAACAATCTAATAGTATTTAATTTAGCTACAGGGATAATTGTTTCTGCATAACTAATGCACTCCTTTTGTGAGTACCCTTTCGCCACCAATCTAGCTTTATATTTGTCTATGTCGTCATCTACTTTGAACTTGTGTTTGTATAACCAATTGCATCCTATGGGTTTTTTTCCTTTAGATAATTCAATCAATTACCAGGTTTTATTTTTAATTATAGATTCATATTCTTCATCCATTTCTTTTATCCACTCTTCATGTTCATTAGTTTCGTTAAAACTAAATTAATTAAATTTGGTAATTGTACTTCCTACCTTCCAATACCCTTCGTTAATTTTATATCACCTTTTAAGCCCTTATAATTCTCTCAGACTCAATCCTATAGCAAATAAGGGCAATCCTAAAGCATTCTGTAGAAATCGTGTAGCATCATGTAGAAGCTTTCCAACCTTGACCAGAATTAATCTTTAAGCTTTCTTTTTTCCTCCTACACCTTGGAACCAAGCTTAAGGAAGATCAAAGACCACCTATGACCTTTCTTTTCATATATGCTATTAGGTCCCTATAATACTAGTGATTCCCCCATTACTATTGTCATTGTATCCCTTATTTTTATTATTGTGCCCCTATTGTCCCCATATTTTTATTAGTATGTCCCATAGAAACCTAGTATTGTTATTTTTGTGCCCTTATGTTATTAATGTTATGTTGGCTTGATTATATTGTGACCCCTTAGACTCCTGTATATAGAACAAAGGTTTAGTCATTTGTATCATCCAAGAATTGTTCATTTGTGTAATGTAAAGGGGGTCACCCCCTTGAAGAGGCTAAATTCTAAGGCATTGATCTATCTTTTCTATATTTTTGTGATCTGGGTTCCTAACATTTGGTATCAGAGCTTTGGATTCTAGGGTTTCGCTACTCCAAATAGGTCATCATAGCATTTTCGCTATAACTTTTTTTCTTCGACATTTTAGAAGCTACAACAAAAACCCATTTGAGCTGATTTATTTCATTTTAATTATAGATTCATATTATTTCTCCATTTCAGAGCTTGTATCACTATATTTGTGGAGATATGATTTGAGGAAGTTAGGTTTTTTGCAGACTCCTGAATTACATTCCAAATAGGTGACCTGGGGAAAATCATCATAACTTTTGTTTTGAGCATCATATTGAAATTTCGTAAGAAGTTTCAGAAAGAGGATAGCCTGTAGTGTTGTTTTTATCAGGATCAGGTACTAAGGTCAAAACAGTGACACGTGGCATGTCGTACAAATTCGCTCTACGGAACTAGTCTATAATCAGGTCACCGTGGGAGATTTGGCATAACTCTTCCTTGGAGAATCCAATCTTGATCAGAATTGTGGGGTTAGAGAGAGGACTCAAAGGGCTACCATAAGACAATATTTTAGATATTCGAGATCTGCAGTTACAGAGATACAACAGATTCAATATCGAGCTCTTACAAAGTGAAAAAAAGGTGTGTATTTTTTTTTAAATTTTGCATAAGATAGGTTTGAAAAATTAGTTTGAAGGAATTCGAAGGGAATAGTGAAGAGTTATTAGCATTAATTAATGCCCCAAAAAAAGAAAATGGAAACACCTAGTAAGCAACCTAAAAGCTCTAGCATGACTCGTGAAGAAGAGGAAGAAATGCAACATGATATATCAAAATTACAAGACCAAGTACGACAAATTTCACTCTCACTAAAGGTAAATGAAGCCATGATGAATGGCATGGAAGCTAATATGAATTTCATGCAAGTTAAGATGGATGGCATGGAAGCTAAGAAGAATGGCATGGATTCTAATATTAATGGAATGGACGATAAGATTGAAGAATTGAAGATAAATTTGAATAAGTTGATACAAGAAATGGTCACTAAGGGTGAAAGGGTAGTAAACGAAACTCATGATGAGAACAAAAGAAGTGTTAATCATGATTTCATAGACTCTAATGTTGGATTGAAGATTTACCACGTTTGAAAAATCGATATGAGGAAGTTTGATGGCAAGGATCTCGGAACATGGATACTACAAATGGAGCAATTTTTCGATCTCCATAATGTAAAAAACGCACAAAAGTTACGTATTGTAACTTTATATTTGGAACCAAATTAGTTTGTATGGTATCAATGGATTTTCTCTCATAAACAAATTGTCACTTGGGAAATTTTTATGGAAGAAATGATAGCACATTATGAGGATACAAAAAGAAACACCATTTTTAGCCAATTGATAAATCTCAAACAAAATGGTTCAATGATGGAGCACATTGAGGACATCCAAAAATTGAACATAAGGGTAAAAGATATTCCAGAGGAGCATAGGATTGATTTTTTCATGGTGACTTTAAAGGATAATATCTAATATGAGGTTCACCTTTGGGAACCTGATTCATTGGAGAAGGCATTTAGCTTAGCAAGAAAAATGGAAAGACAAAATTATGGCAACCAGGAAGCCTACCACTCACAACTATAAAGATGGAAGTGTTGTTTCCCCTAGCCTTCCACAACCTACAAGGTTGACACCACAACAATTGGAATAAAAAAGAGCAAAAATGGCTTTGTTACAATTGTGATAGCAAATACACTAAAGTTCGTAAGTATGCTGAGAAGAAATTATTCTACATAGATTGTGAAGAGGAGGAAGAAAAGGAACAAGAAATGTGAAAAGAAGAGGATATACTCCAAGAAAAAACCCTAGATAAATAAGAAATGAATCTAACCATATCTTGTAATGCATTGGTTAGAATTACCACTCCTCAAACTATCAAGATAGAAGGACATACCAAGAAGAAAAAGGTAATAGTGTTTATTGATTCAGGAAGTACCCATAATTTTATTCATTGTAAGATAGCAAAGGAATTGAATTGCTTCCTATGTCCAACACCAGAGTGTCAAGTGATGGTTGCAAGTGGAGGAACCATAGATTGCTCTGGAAAGTGCCATAATCTCAAGCTATCCATGGGAGAATATGCATTGAATAACCCAATTCTTTCCATTCCAATGGGTGGTGCTCATGTTGTACTACGAGTCCAATGGCTACAACCCTTGGGTACAAGAGCTTTCAATTTTCAAGAACGTTTCATGAAATTTTGCACAGAAGCAAAGTTAGTTGAATTAAGGGGTATTGTAGGGAAACATGGAAAGATAATCAGCTGTAACGGTATGACAAAGCTTCTAAAGAAGGAACAATGAGGTTTAATTGCACAAGTATGTTTGCTAGAGGTTCCCACATCGAAATCATCTATTTCTCCAGATCTCCAAAAACTGTTGGACAATCATTCTAAGGTATTTGAGACTCCCAAGGGTCTCCCACCTATTCGTGATCATGATCATGCTATTCATTTGATTCCAAAAATTGTTGCTCCAAACATGAGGATGTATAGGTATCCCTATGCCCAAAAGGGTGAAGTTGAATGTATGGTTGCAGAAATGCTAGAGGTTGATATACTTTAACCTAGTCAAAGTTATTTCTCTACTCCAGTAGTATTAGTGCACAAGAAGGATGGATCATGGCGCATGTGTCTGGATTATAGGGAGCTCAACAAGCTCACTATTAAAGATAAATTTCCTATTCCTGTCATTGATGAATTATTGGATGAATTGCATGGATCAATTTACTTCACCAAGTTGGATCTTCATTCAGGATATCATCAAATCAGAATGAAGACTGAAGACATTTGGAAAACAACATTTAGAACTCATGAGGGTCATTATGAATTTTTGTTCATGCCTTTTGGCCTTACCAATGCACCTTCTACATTTCAAGGTTTGATCAATTCCATTTTCAGACCCTTCCTTCGAAAATTTATGTTAGTATTTTTTGATGATATACTAATCTACAATAAGTCTTGGAAGGATCATGTTGAACATGTTGACAGGGTGCAAAAACTATTGGAGGAGAAACAATTATATGCAAAAATCTCCAAATGTTTCTTTGGAGTACAATAGATGGAATATCTAGGTCATATTGTGTCTCATGAAGGTGTTAAGGTAGACCCCAGAAAAATTAAAGCCATAAAGGAATGGAAAATCCCCACATCCATAAAGAATCTATGAGCATTTCTCTAGTTGACAGGGTATTATCACAAGTTTGTTAAGAATTATGGGAGAATAACAACACCTCTAATAACATTATTGAAGAAATATGCATTTTCATGGACTCCATAAGCAACAAAGGCCTTCGAACATCTTAAAGAGGAAATGTGCCAAGCACCGGTCTTAGCTACGTCAGACTTCAAAAAAACCTTTATTGTGGAATGTGATGCTTCAGGAAATGGAATTGGTGTTGTTTTAATGCAAGATAAAAGACCCATTTCTTTCGAAAGTCATTCAATAAAGGGAAAGTATTTACACAAAGCTATTTATGAGAAGGAAATGTTGGCAATAATACATGCACTTAAGAAATGGCGACCCTACCTATTAGGAAGACACTTCAAGGTAAAAACAGATCATGATAGTCTTAAATACTTTTTAGAATAAAGATTATCCTCTAAAGAACAACAAAAATAGGTCACAAATATGTTGGGTTATGATTTTGAAATCATCTACAAGAAAGGGAAGAAAATGGTGTGGCAAATGCACTCTCAAGAAAGGATGAGGATGTGGAAGCATTGTTGTGGGCCATTTCTATTATCCAAGTAGATTGGATAAATAGAGCAAGGTAGGAAAGGAAGAATGACGAAGAAGTGTGGGCACTCATTCGAAAGTTACAGCAAGATCCCATTACATCTAATACATTTAGCTGGAAAAATGATTCGTTATGGTACAAATATCGTTTATACCTATGTAAGAATTCCCAAATCAAACAAAAGATTCTTATGGAATTGCACACTTCTCCATTAGGAGGGTACTCAGGATTTTTAAAAACTTACCATATGGTTAAGAAGGAATTTTTTTGGGATGGCCTTGAATCGGATATTAAAACGTTTGTGGCAGAAGGTTTGGTTTGCCAACAAAATAGAGTTGAAAAAGTTAAGACGCCAAGTCTATTACAACCTTTATCCATTCCAAGCCAATGTTGGGAGGAGGTTTCAATGGATTTTATCACAAGTTTACCCAAGTCTGAAGGAAAGGGTGACATCATGGTGGTAGTTGACAGACTTACCAAGTATGCACACTTTTGTGCGTTATAACATCCATTTAAAGCCAGTACAGTTTCTACTACATTTATGGAAACAATTCAAAACCTACATGGAAAACCAAATATTATTGTAAGTGACAGAGATCCCATTTTCACTGGAAATTTTTGAACAGAATTATTTTCTTGTCTCGATACTCAGTTAGATCATAGCTCATCTTATCATCCTCAATCTGATGGGAAAAATGAGATAGTAAACAAATGTTTGGAAGGATATCTTCGTTTCTTTGTATTTTATAAATAGACATAATGGGTCAAATGGTTGCTTCTCGCTGAATGGTGGTATAACACTTCCATACTGCAGCAAAAATGATCCCATTTATGGCACTTTATGGATATCATCCACCATCCATCACATCATATTTAAGAGAAAATTCTAAGGTTCAAGCAGTGGAACATCACATCGAGCATCAACAACAAGTTCTCCAACTCTTAAAGGATAACCTCACGTTGGCACAAAATAGAATGAAAGAACAGGTAGATCAACATTGAAACGAAAGAAATTTTGATGTAGGTGGCTTAGTATTCCTATGGCTACAACCATATAAACAAATTTCCCTCAAGCAAGCTAAGAAGGATAATAAATTATCACCAAAGTATTATGGTCTGTACAAGGTGTTGCAAAAGATTGGTACTATGGCATACAAATTAGAGCTTCCTACATCGTCCCGAGTTCACCCAATTTTCCATGTTTCATGTTTAAAGAAGGTTATAGGTGACAAGCTCCCAATTCAAACAATATTGGCAGAACTTAACGAGGAAGGAAAACTCACATTGGAATTGGAAGCAATCATTGAAACAAGAGCTGCATAGCTACGAAATCAATCAATTTCGGAGTATCTCATCAAGTGGAAGAACTTATCTGCTGAATATTCCACATGGGAGGATGAGAACTTTATACAGAAGCATCTAGAACTACTCAAGCATTGAGGACAATGCTTTTCGAAAGGAGAGGGGCATGTTATGCCCCTATAATACTACTGATTCCCCCATTACTATTGTCATTGTATCTGTTATTGTTATTATTGTGCCCCTATTGTCCCCATATTGTTATCAGTATTTCCCATAGAAACACACTATTGTTATTTTTGTACCCTTATGTTGTTACTGTTATGTCGACTTGATTATATTCCGACCCCTTAGACTCCTCTATATAGAAGGGAGTTTTAGTCATTTGTATCATCCAAGAATTGTTCATTTGTGTAATGTAAAGGAGGTTTCCCCCTCGAAGAGGTTGAATTCTAAGGCATTGATCTATATTTTCTATCTTTTTGTGAGTAGTGTTCCTAACATATGCAATGTATTTCTGCAATTAGGGTTAGCGACTCAGTCCATGAATTTGGTAGCACATAGATTGATTGCTTTGTCACTTCTTGAAGTAGTTGTTGAATATTGTCATTAGCATAGAATTTCCATTGAATGTAATAGTTTAAGATTGATTTCATGCTCTTTACTTCAAGAAAATAGACTATGTTTGATTTATGCAATAGGTTAGGGTTTCCATTTCAAGCATTTTCATTTTTTATCACAATTAGACTAGAATTTCCTTTCACGCACATTTACATTTCATGCAAGTTTATTAGCATTTCCTTCTTATGAAACATTTAGATTTCATGCAGGTAGAGTAGAATTTCATTTTTATGCAAAATTTACATTTCTTTCAAGTGGATTAGTATCTCATTTTATGCAACATTTATGTTTCTTTCAAATAGATTGAAATTCTCTTTCTTGCAGTACATGGATTTCATTTGAAAAATGGTCTCAATATGCATTGGTTTGATCCACTATCTCAGAGAAGCTTAAGTAGAACTAAACTTACTATGCATACACCATTGTAACCTTTTATGTTTGTACAAAGACGAGGTTGATAATTAAAGTTGGTAGCCTTGGGAGTTGCAACAATATTGTTGCAATACTAGAGCTCATCACATTTTGGTGCCATTGTCGAGGAGTTGTCCAAGTAGGTGTTGTTTCTTCTTAGAGTTACCTTATTTTTCCATTATTTCTTGAAAGAAAAAAAGCCACTTTTAATGGGTTTTTGTTTGTCTAGAAAGATCCCAAAAAATAAGAAGAGAAAAACACAAAAGAAACACATTTATTGAATTTAGGCTTATATGATCCATATCAAATTTTGAGAAGATTCTTCAGTGAAAATCACATAGAGATACATTTTTTGACACGTTTTGAACCAACCAGTGTGGTTCATTGTCAGGACAAGTTGAATGAGCAGATCTTGCTTTGCATATTAAATAGATAGGGCAGAATATCCAATGACCAAATTTCTAGACAAGGTAACAGCTAAAATGACAATAGCTAGATTTGACCAAAAAGCATAGAAAGCCATTCAAACAAACCTTTCTTGGTTTGGAATGCCATCTTCCATATGTCTCCTTCAACAACTCTACTTTGATGAAAACCATTTCTTGAATCCCATTGAATGAAATTCTTACCATTCTTCTTGGGAAGCAAAACAAGGGGTGCACCACATGGTAAAGGAGATGGTTAGATGATCCTTTTGTTTAATAATCCTTGTATTTGTTTTGTTATTTCTTCACTTTCCCTTCTTAACATTAGATGCATATCAATGTTATAAAGAAGACACGTTTGTTGCAATGGTGTTTCATGTTGGATTCTCCTCTTGGAAGGAAATCCTTTTACTTTCTGAAACACCTCATCATCATGGTTAGCAACATCAACCAAATCAGTTTTCAAATTTGAATTACAACCATCAAATGCTTCATAATCAATATCAACATTGGGTTTGATCATAAGAAGCACTAAATTCTTGCTTGAATTCTCTAGTCTTTTCATTTTCCCTGCATTACCTAATAAAAGATTTAGTTTCTTGTGATGATCTTGCACAATATACTCCACACCATCCTTGAAAAAGTGGTAATGGTTTTCATGACAATAGAATATTTCTTTTCTATCATAGAGGTAAGGACTACCCAAAACAATTCCTGATATATCAAGCGGTACAACAGCTAATTGAACTTCATCAATGAAGTTTGTTGTGATTGCAAACTGAAGAATACATTTTCTTGTAACATGTAAGTCTGTGTCCTTGCATATCCAACCCAATGGATATGGCTTGGGATGTAAAATGGTTTCAATATTAAGTTTTTTGACTAAGTTATCGAATATCAAGTTGGCTTGAGACCCACTATCAAAAAGTGTGTCGATTTTTGTATGTTTTGAGATTAATTTCACATGAAATAATTCAGTCCTTGTTTCTTCATTTGGAGTACTAGTGTGACAATTTGATAAATTAGTTCTAGCAATGGATTATTTTCCTTTTATACCCATGGCACTAATTTCAGTTTGATCACTAGAATTGGATCCCAAATCCTCTTGAATGACGACAGTTGTATTTTCTTTTCCTCTTTTGTTGAATTTCTTTGGTTTCATTTCAGGATGAAGCTTCCAACAATGAGCTTCATCATGACCCTCTCTGGAACAATGTTTACATATTGTTTTCTCTTCTTCCTTTTTAATGGATTCATTTTTATTTCCTTTGAAACCCTTATCTTTATCTTTAACCTTAAATGGATTTTTACTACCTTCTTCTAGACTGTTTTACCCTCTTGCCTCAACATGAGTGGCTTTCACACACACATGATCTATATTATTGGAATTAGACATTAAGATAGTGTGCATAAGGTAACTTTGCAAACCCCCTATGTACTTCAACAATGTGTCCTGTGATTGAAAATCTACCCCTAACATTAAAGACATTTTTCTGAATTCTTAGGTGAAATCTTGCACATTTTGATCTTTAAGTAGTGTAAAGTTATGCCAATTCATGATGAATTTCTACATATAAGTTACTACATAGAATTTTATTTTGATTGTAGCAATGAAATCAATCTAAGAAATCGAGATCTTAACATGCATTTTAATCTCCTCTTATGTCTTTGATTCCCACTATACTAGTGTTGCACCCTCCATTCTCAAGGAAGATAATTGAATCTTTATGTCATCCTCTTGAAGGTTTTGAATCCTCCAATAGACCTCCAACTAGCAAATCAAATTACCAAGCTTCTCTACATTCACTTCACTATTATACGTGGGTAGCTCAAATTTAACATCAAGTTTAAAAAAAGGTGATTTACCAATTCCTTTTGAAGTATGATGATGAGTATGTGTAAGGGTTGTGTTAGTGAAAGAGGGTGAAGATGCTTGTGAAGAAGAATATGAAGAAGATGGTGGAGAGGGTGGAGGTTTGTCTCCATTTCCATTACCTCATTTTCCATTACCTCCTCCTGAAGAGCCTTCTCCTCTGGGAGGTTTGAAACTTTCCCCTTGAAACTTGGTATTCCTCTCTTCATAGAGGACCTTTACCATATCGGTCATATCAAAGAAAGCCTTTCTAAAGGTCTTTTCATCTTCTGTCATGTTTGTAGGTTCTCCTTCATGAGACATTATCTCTCGAAGCCCAAATGCAACTCAAGGATGAACTAGTGTTAGAGATTGTGGAAACCTTTCTCTCCTTCCTCTTGACCCAACTTCAGGGCATCCAACTAGATTCCCTTCTCCTATTTTTAGTTTTGACCTTGTAAGCATGACATAAACATGCAAACAGTTAAACCCTTTTTTCACAAAGAAAACCTAGTTCTCTGATACCAAAATGATATGATTTAGAATATTAGATTGTTGTTATAAGATCCTCCTCAGATTAGAAAAATAATACTTTCATTGTGCTTAAGGATTCATGAATTTTTGCAACTAAAATGATGAGTTTTTATGTTAATTTTATCAACAATTTAACATAAAAAAGAGACTGAACAATAACATAAACATGTATAGAGCATCATCAAAAACACATTAAAATATGAACATGATAAAGGAGTTTAGCCATCCTGGGCAACATCTCCTTGGCCCATCTTCCAATGGCTTTGGCCTCTCTATTATTCTCAGAAGTGTAAACAAATGTGTTTACAATGCTCAAAATGCTTCTGAAACGTACTCCAATGAGTCTAGAATACTCCAAAATGGTCCCCTTTCCACTTTTCCTCCTCATTTGTTTGAAAACTACCTTAGTTATGACTTCTTCTAGTATTTCCACAATTTCCTCCCCCAAATTTGGCTAACTTCTAGTTAAATTCATTATCTGGAGTTAATTCTGGCAGTTCTGCCGAAATTGGCAATCCTGCCAATGAACCCGTCTATCTCGCAGTTATGGTTGATTGGTCATATGTAAGGTGGTTAGGTACGATGGTTAAGGCGATAGTTCCAGTCATAAACTATCGACATTAACAACCCCATCGCAAATTGCAATTGGAAGGAACCAGTAGGTCTTATTGTTCGTGAATGCAGCGTGGGTGATGTGAAATTGCCATAAGTGGTGGAACTAACAAACTATCAAGTGTAGTATAACTTTTATTGCATCCGAAATATATCTCAATCGGTGGAGCTAGGGTAATACATGTAATGGGTCTTTACTCTGTGTGATATGTGATTATGAAATCACAATCATAACCTGATCTTGTTGGGGCTGATTTCATAGCACCTCCCTTTTACAATGTGTGATTGTGATCATCGCATCACAACCCTGACTTGTTATTGAGCTAATTCCTTAACACCGACCTGCCTGTGATATGTTAGTTAAGAACCAACCTCCGGGCATGGTGTTGTTGTGGGTGATGTCATGGGTTCGACAAATGCCTCCCTACATAAACATCTTCGACATTTGAGAGGGCACATGGCGCGCTCTAGGTTTCCCACGTGTTACCCTCTCATTGGTCCACCTGTATAGCCTTCAACTAATAGCATCCTACCAACTCATGCCTGTACAAATGTGCCACATGGCACTCAACCTTTCCCTGATGAGATTATGATGCAACCTCAGCTACACAATCAGCGCCAACTTGGAAGTCTAGTCAGCAATATGGACTGGTGACTCAGTTATCTGCTTTTTTTCCAAAAATTTACCTATTTGCCAAAGTGAACACAACGCATTTCTAAAGCCATACAATGTTTTTGCATGCAAAACGAGTTGATCTGGATTCAGCATGACGAGCACTACATGTTCATTTAGGTTCCACACCATTCTAACAACTTTGATTTTTTAGCGCCTGATCAGAGGGTCATTTGAATAAAAAATGGTTTAAAATATTAATAACCTATTTTTGACAAATCAATAATAGAAATATTTCTAGAATGGACAAATGGAGGTGTGAATATTAGATAATTAAAATAATTAAACAATTAGGAAGAAAATGAGGGGTTTCCACCTCAAGGAGAGCGGTGAATAATATGAATTATAGTAATTAAAAATAAGTTAATTTCTCCATGAAGGTGGTGAGGTGTCACTCCACTCAATTCTTATAAATATTGAAAGAATTTTCCCAACGGAGGGGGATACAAGGAAGAGTAGGGAGATGCTATCGAAATGATTACTAAGTTCCTAAATTTAAAATCCCAATAAATTGTCCTAGTTGAAGGAAACTGAGTGGTGTTAGAGGAAGATAAGATAACTTCCTTATTTCTCCCAATGATTCTCACTATTGCTCAATTGGGTGATATTTGTGAGCTCATAAGGCTCGAGGGTTCCAGGAATTGGTTTTCCCTTTGATATGGTTGTGTGGTAAACCTGACTGGTCTATTACAGTTAACAAGTGGAACTATTGAACAAAGATGACTGAGTATCAGGTAAAATTTCCAAATATTTGTTATATTTTTCTTTAATTAACCTTTCTTGGATGTAGATGTAGCTAGATAACCTTTTAAATATTTCTTTTCATTCTAAAAGATCTGATCATTGTTTTTGTTTTAACTAATGGGTGAATATGTCTCTAATTAGTAATTATTTCATTTAAATTGGTTTTGAGTGTTGATCAGTGGTTTTCATTGATCTCAACCCAAGCAGCACTAGGGGCTACCCTGATCTTTCTTGGGAATTTTGACTTGAAAATTTACTCTATTATGAGTCAAGGATCTTCAATATGGATTCTACTTGTTGAGATGTTTTTGTTTATATATGCCACATCATGTACTTCTTCACGATTTGAGAGATATTCATGTTTGAAGTTAGTAACCCTAGTTAGTGGCCTAAAACCCTATGGGGTTGTGGCATGGCACTCGTAATTGGTTGTGTTGATTGAATAATTAATAATTAATAACCCTTTTTTCTCCTAAAATCCCTTCAATGTTCACTTGTTGAGGACTATCTCAGCTCAAGACATTCATATAAATAGTGACCCTCGTATCCTCCTCTAGAAACGATTTTGTGGCTTCAAATAGGTCATTGTGGAATTGTCAATATAACCATTTATTTGTGAAGTTTCAGAAGCTAAAATTAAAGCCCATTTATGCAGAAATAGTGATGAACCTTGTGACTGAATTTCCAATCTTGGTTCTCTATATTTTTAGAGATATGATCTCAGGAAGTTAGGGTTTTTGCAAGCTCCCAAATTCCATGTCAAGCCAGTGACATTGGAAAAATTGTCATAACTATCTCTCTGAGCATTGGATTCAAATTTCGTAAATAGTGACAGAAAGAGGATAAACTATAGCTTCTTGTATATCATTTTCAAGGCCAAAATTCACAACAATGACATGTGTCACTTCGTACAACTTCACTCTACTGAACTAGTGTATAATAAGGTCATCATGAGAGATTCAGAATAACTCTTTATTGAAGAATCCAATCTTGATTAGACCTGTGGGGTTGGAAAGTGGACTCAGAGAAGAAGACGACATTTCAGACCCTAGATATTCACAATTACATAGATACAACAGATTCAATATCGAGCTCCTAGAAGGCAAGAAAAAGCATGTAGCCAAGGATCACTGCAGTAAGGACCACACATCAACAATCAAGGGTAAGTCTCCTACAACACGGTATGTACAATTAGTGTTTACATTTGAATTTTGAGTATCATCTCTGACATATGTTTTTGTAATAGAACACAAGTATATAAAGGGTCTCAGTTATATCTCTATGTCTCTATATGTCACAATTAGTTTTGATACCAGATTTTGAATGTCTTATTCTTGAGACTGCACATTTCATGCTATATATTCTTGATCCTACACCAAGTCTTCTAGATCTATATGATGTTGTAAGTTCATGTTACTTTTCTTGTCATAGTTGATAGAATGGTCTTTGTTATTGTACTTAGAACTTGGTAGATCATAAGTCTAGGGCCTTTCATCACTTTTTATTGTATACATCTTTAGCTGGGTTTTGGATATAGTCTTGAATAGAGTCCAATGCTATATCAAGAGTGGGAGTCTTTGTCTACTACTGTAACAAGTCAACAAAAAAAGTGACAACCACACTTCAGGTACACATTGTAATTTTAAATTGTATTTATTCATTATTATGCACTTACATGTGTTTTACAGGTAGAGGTAAGTTGAAGGGTATTTATTTTTTTTTTGGGATTGATTTTGCCATGCAATTTTTTCATGTAGGTAGAAGAAGATTCAAGTACAACATCGAGCAAGAATTCAAGAGAAGAAGTATCAAATCAAAGGAATCATTGCAGCGGGACATCCTTGAAGACATGACAACCATCTAGGTATCATAAAGTATTGTTAAGGCCAAGCATCGTCATTGTAAATTTGTAGAAGAGTCATTTATAAAAGAGTCATCATTGTAAAAGAATCATCTGTAAAAGCACATCATTGTAAATTAGTAAAAGAGACATTTGTAAAAGTGTCATCCTTGTAAATATTGTAAACGAGTCATTCTGCCTAGAGTCAAAGACATAGTGTTGGGAATAATAGGAGTAACTGTTGGGATGATGCCATGGTTGGGTTGTAGGTCATAGAGTGATTGGGTATCTGGTCAAGTACACGAAAATAATTGTACATCTTATTGTATCATGGATTGTTTTCCCTGGTTTGGGAATCCATAGTCTTCTCTTATTTCATTCATTATATGGTGGCAGGGAGGTGCTAGGCAAGTGTATGAATTCACCTACAGGTTGGGGCCTATGAACACTTCAAGGTGGTAGGGTGGTCCTACGGCGAGTTGTGGCTCACTAGGGTGTTGGGGCATCCATTAAGTTGATTACTGAAGAAACCAGGGCATTGGGGCATCCTTCCAGTGGGAGCTAGAGAACATTGCTTTTCTAGAATTCTAGGAAGCTGTTTTTTTCATTTCAATTGGGGCTCAATATTAAAGAACTTATTAGAAAAGCGTTTGGTGGTTTTTGACCTAAAGGGGGTTCTCCAGCTAAAATTGTTGTGCCTACTGTGTTTTTTTATTTACTATTATTATTGCATAAATATTAATAATAATTGAAGATCAACTAATGCTCTAAAAATATTTAAAAGTGTTGATTGCTAAGGAATATGAATTCAACCCCTCTCACAGTGTTTCCAACAATTGGTATCAGAGCTTGGTTCCTTCAATAGTAGTCTAACAACTGGAAGCATATCATAGAGTATACTAAGAATAGAGTTCCTTTGTTCAATGGAAATAAATATGCACTTTGGAGTGGAAAAATGTAGGTTCATTTGTCAGCGTAATGATACAAAGTATGGGAAATTGTTGACAAAGGCTTCATACCAACCCAGGATGAACAAACTAAGAAAAATATGGTATATGATGCAAAGGCTAAAGATCTTATTATCAGTTGGCTTATTGAATCTATTTATCTTAAGGTATTGGGTTTCAAATTTTCTAAAGAGGTATGGGGAAAGCTTGAAAATATATATGCAGGTGACTCAAAGGTGAAAGAAGAAAAGCTTCAAATTTTCACGGAAAATTTTGAGCAACTTAAAATGCAGGAAGATGAAGATATTTCTGCATATTGGAAGGTCTGGAAGAACCTATTGAAACAGAATTTGTTTTCTAAATATCCTCAAAACCATGCCAGCAAAGTTTAACCCTAAGGTATATGTCTTGGAAGATAGATCAAAAATATCAATATTAGCATAGATGAATTGCATGGAATTCTTACAGCATATGAAATGAGGATTGAAGAAGAGGATCAAATGTCTCACTTAGAAATATCATTTTCTGCATCCATAAGAATAGTAAAGAGAAGTAGACTCCGAAATAAAAAAACTTGCAACTATAAGGATGAGGAAACGAAGAAGATGAAGAAGAATTCTTAAATAAATAATTTTCCTACTTCACGCAGAAAATGAGAATAGGTAAGGGGAAATTCAAATGTAAACTTCCATTAATATGTTTAAATTGTGGTGAGGTTAGAAATTTTGTAGCCAAATGTCCTCACAAAAATGAGTTTGTTACAAAAGGAAAGAAAAGTCCTAGGAAGTTCAATAAGCAAGGCAAGAAGAAATGGTTTAAGAAAATTTTCTTCTCTAATGAAGATATCTCCTCATCCAAAGAAGATAGTGATAATGAAGAAGAATTTAATTCAAGAATATTGTTTATGGCCAAACACAATAAACAAGAGGCACATGACAAAGAAGGAGATGAAGAAGAACAAATGACTAAAGTCGAATTTCAAAACAAAGTAATCAGGGTTATCAAAGAGCTCAAGGCCAAAAAGAAGCATGCTAACAAAATTGAAGACAAATTGAAGATAGAAAGGGAACAGGTCCTCAATCTTAAAATAAATTTTGGATAATACAAGAGAACTGAAGAATCTCTCAGGAAAGAATTAAAGGAAAACAACAAGGAAAGAGAAGCATTAGAAGCTGAAATAGTTTCTCTATAAAAGGAAGTAAAGAATGGAAAAACTTTTCAAAACTACACCAAAATTTCAAAGACTTTGGAAGAACTCATCAGCGATCAATGATCCTACAATGACAAGAGCAGTCTTGATTAGAAAGAAAAATTCAAAAAGAAGTCGATTTCTTTTATGACAATTAAAGAACATGAATATGCAAATTCTACCAAGCAGATAGATCTCTCGGCTAAATCAAGAGATCAAGACTTGCAATATGAACCTTGGAAGACAATTCCTCAAAGAAGATTTCCTCCAAGGTACCAACCTATCTTTTATGATCATTGTTATTGATGTGGAAGGTTTGGACATAGAACTACATAATGTTGCTTGTATGTTTGGAATGAATACAATTCTAGGAGATACTTCAAAAATGGATATTCGAGAACTCAGCATAATATCAACAATTTTGATCATTTCACAGATGATGTTGAATGTTACAAATGTAACAATGTTGGACATATGGCTAGGGATTGTGAATTTCTAAGTATGTACAACTATTATCTACAAAACCCTAGAAGAAACTTTGCAGGATCACAATATAAACACCAAACAGAATCTTCTATGAATAACATTGAATGTTACAAATGTCATAGCTATGGACACATAGCTCGTAACTATAGGTACAAGATGGGTTACACCATGAATGAAAATCTTGACAATGATAATAAGATGGTTTGGAAATGAAAATAAGTACAGGATGAACAAGTACAAGATGAGAAAGAAAAGCAAGAAGGCAATAAGTGCTGGAAACAATACTGAGAGGGGGGGCGAATCAGTATTATCAGGTCAAATATTCTTTTTCTAAAACCAAATTGTATACGCTACTTCAGTTAATTAAAACCGCGTATATACACAACTATTCAGAAGGAAACCCGCGTATACAAAGCAAACTTTTAATTTATTTTAACTTCCTGATGATGATTGTCAATCTGTGATCGAGAATCAAATAACTAGTAACCAGAGATAGTAAAACAGAGAAGAAAGACAATCACACACAAGAACACAAGCAATAAGATGGAAACCCAATGTGGGTGAAAACCACCTACTGCAATTCGTCTCTATCTTTCTTTAATTAGAAACTTTTGTTTACAATGCACTGGTGCAGTCCTTTACCAGTACGCAGGCTGCAACCTGCAGAGAGCTACAACTCTCTCTCGTTTTCCAGCTTCTCCTGGAAGGGAGCTACAACCCCCTTAGCTCTTGTACTAGCCAAGATGCTAGTACGTAGGTGCTGGCCTATAGAAGGCTACAACCTTCTCTTTCTTCCAGGGACCACATTTCATAAATTTTCAGACTGGATCCATGAACATCAATCAATCATCAAGCATTTCTCCATCAACCAATCTCCTTTTCACCAATTAGATCAAGTAGATACTTCTCTGACAGTTGTACCCAAAACACAGTACCAGAAACTACACAACAGAAACAGAACCCATAATACAACAACTATAAACAGAGGTAGCTAGATCACAACTTAAATCATATATGCTATTTCAATAGCCTGAAACCTGCGTGAATACGCATCTGTGTATGGGACAACCTGCGTATACGCGTTATGACTTTACTGGACCTGCGTGTATACGCGCCTTCGCTTCACTGAACCTGCGTACAGATCTATAAAGGATAATTCACTCTTCCAGATATTCAATCACTAATTAACCCAGATTATAAGACTTATAGATCAAGGAAACGCCACATCTAGTAGATCAAAATCATTTAAAGATACTATCATTCAAGCTTAAAGATTATGACCCATGAATAGAACTTATCCTTCCTTTTGCGCTAAGGTTCCTCCTTCATTTAGATCCAGATCTGCATGACAACCCAATTACCAATATACCAGCTCTAACACTTTATCATATATTCAATAATAATGCAAATGATCATTTGCCACATGATCTCCTTCCTCTTTTATAGTCTTAGGCCTTCCTCAATACCAAGGTCCAAAACCATATCATTTCAATACCATGAACCCAAAACTAGGGATCAACACATCTGACGAGACGCCATGGTCCAAAACATAGGTTCAATTCCCAAGAACTAACTACCACGGACCAAAAGTATGATCCCCAACATATACGCGCTTTTGTAATGCATAACCCGCGTGTTTACGTGCCTTCATCTAGATGAACTTGCGTATATGTCTTTTTCTTCTTTTTGAGTGCCTGAACTGAGATCTGTTACCAAAGAGAGTTGCCATCAAGGACAACACTTGTGCCATAGCTCCAAACCTGTGCCATAATGCCAACAATCTCCCCCTTTGGACTTGATGGCAACACCAATATCCTCAAGATCATTCTCCCCCTTTGTCATCAAGGGCAAAGGGTTGTGCTCCCCCTGAGTACATGATGAAATCTCTGTCCTGCTGTGCTGACCATGCTCCCCCTGACTGTAGGCAAGATATGCAAAAAGGTGTTCTTTAAGAAGAACCAAGATTTAAGCAACAATACAAGATCTTCCTATCACCAAAAGACTTAATACATACATCCATCACCCAACCAAGTGGGGATTCATCAGAAATTTACATATGATGACCAAATACATTACATCTTCATCCCAGGCATAGTGGGGAAACCAATATAGGCCGTTACATGACCTTGACACCATATAAGAAAGAGATACATGACATAGAGATGAATATGACTTATGAAAGTCATCAACAACTGATAGCAGCAGCAACTTGTAAATCATCATTTAGATCAGCAACCAAGATTTCCTTCTATTCTCCCTCTATCTTTGTTCCACCTGAAACCAACAACAGCTATGAACCAGAAGCAAAAGCTTCTAAGTTAATGCCAACAATGCATTATTAGAAGATTATCTGCTCCCCCTGAACTTGTACCGAATGGTCTCTGTCAGATCCACATCAGAATATCTTCAACCAGAGCCTGCTCCTTCTGATATCCATCAAGCCTACATAGACGGGACTTTCTCTGCACAAACCAGCGTATGTACATGGATACTCCTTATCCAACACGCGTACACCCATTTTTCTCTGAAAATGACAAGATTTAACAGCAAGATGATACATCAACAACTCCCAGCTTCTGTCTGAGATATTCAAAAATTTCCCTGGGCAGTGGTTTGGTGAAAATATCAACAACTTGTTCCTTAGATGGAACATACTCCAATTTGACTTTTGTTCCAACACTTGTTCCCGAAGAAAGTGATACTTGATCGGTATGTGCTTGGTCTTTGAATGCATGACATGATTTTTTGAAATGTTGATTGCACTTGTATTATCACATAATATGGGGATAGGTGGTGTACAAGTGATTTGAAAATCCTGCAAGGTCTGCATCATCCAAAGGAGTTGAGTGCTGCAAGATGCAGCTGCCACATATTCTGCTTCAGCTGTAGATAAGGCAATCGAACTCTGTTTCTTGCTGAACCAGGATACTAATCTGGAACCCATAAAGAATGCTCCACCACATGTGCTCTTCCTGTCATCCACGCTTCCGGCCCAATCTACATCTGTATAAGCATGAAGTGTGAGATCTGTATCTCTAGGATACCATAAGCCATAGTTTTGAGTCCCTTGAATATATTTGAAAATTCTCTTCACTGCTTGAAGATGAGCTTCCTTTGGATTTGCCTGAAATCTCCCAACTATTCGCACTACATGCATGATGTCTGGTTGGGTACCTATCAAATAAAGTAAACTTCCAATCATAGACCTGTAGGTTGGTTTATGCACAGCTGCTGATTCATCATTTGCACTGAGACTACATCCTGTAACCATGGGTTACATATTGATTTTTCATCTTCCATGCCATATTTCTTCAAAATCTGCTTGAGATACTTGGTTTGAGACAAGAAGATCACGCCTTCATTTTGTTGGATTTGCAATCCAAGAAAGTATGTCAGTTCTCCAAGCATAGACAGTTCGAATTCTTTCTGCATCACCAAGGCAAAACTTTGACTCATAGCATCTTCATTGCTGCCAAAGATAATGTCATCTACATACACAACAAGTATTAGCAATTTGTCATTTTCAATTTTTAAATAAAGATTGCTATCTGCCGATCCTTTTGAAAATCCTTGTTGATGAGGATATTTGTCCAATCGGTAGTACCAAGCCCTTGGAGCTTGTTTAAGACCATAGAGAGCCTTTTTCAGTCTGCACACAAGATTTGGATCATTCCCAAGGATGAAACCATCTGGTTGCTCAATGTACACTTCTTCTTCTAAGTCCCCATTCAGAAAGGCAAATTTCACGTCCATTTGAAAAACTTTGAAATTCTGAAAGCTTAAGAGAGCAAGGAACATTTGGATGGCCTCAAGTCTAGCAACCGGAGAAAAAGTTTCTTCAAAATCTATCCCTTCTTGTTGAGCATACCCTTTACAAACAAGTCTAGCTTTGTTTCTAATAACTTCCCCATTCTCATTCAACTTGTTCT
>APFE030866711.1:597782-618873 GCA_000404065.3 Pinus taeda
TATATGATTCAAGTTTTTCTTTATCACCTGTCATATGCTTCGAACATCCGCTGTCGATGTACCATTGATTTTCCTGTCCTTCTGCATATAAAGCTATCCCACATCTTTCTGGTTGTTGTTCCTTCATTCTCCATGTTTTGGCACTTGAGGTTTGTTCCTTCTGAGTTGTCTTCCAAAACCTGCTCCTGCATTCAGAATCTTCATGACCAAAATTATTACAAATAGAACATTCAATTTCACTTTCAAGGGCGGAGAAGTTGTTATATGTCCTCTTCATGATTGCAGGCATACTTCTTTGTTTTTGAGCTTCTCTAGTCATGATTGTCTTATAGGCAACACATTGAGCTCCTTTGTGACCAAAGTTATGGCAAGAAAAACATTGGCCATTGAAGAAATTTCTTCAACTATCATCCAACTGATTGTAATTTCTACTACCATCCATTCTTGAAGAAAATTGGGAAGATTTTACCTGTGGCTGGTTATAGCTTCTGTTTGTCCTTAAGGTAGCATGCCCCTGATTTTCTTGATAGTCTTTGTTCGTCCTTGAGGAAGACTGCCCCTAATTTACCTGATGATTTCTATTAGGCCTTTGCTCACTCCTTCTTGCTGCATCAAGATAACTTTTAGAGGTGGAAGATTGAGATGCTTCACCATTATACCCTGGACCTATCTTGATTAGAGGGGATCGTTGTACACTGATAATCTCATCCAGAGTTTCAGATCCTTTAACAAATTTAAGATTAAGGGCCTTTGTTTTCTCAATTTCTTTTCTAAGGCCAACAATTTCACATTCTAACCTCTCAAGAGATTTCTCTTTTTCATCAAGTTGAATTTGCAGAGTATCAATGATCTTATTCCTTTCTTCTAAACATCTTTTGAGTCTAGAAATTTCTTCATAAAAGCCATCCATATCTATAGCATCCATGTAATCCTCATCTTCAAAAGCCATTAAAAGTTTATAGTGATTACCTCGTTCATCTTCATCGCTATTTGATAGTCCGTCACTATCTTCATGAGTGTAATAGCTTTTCTTATTTGCATTCTGTTTCTTGTACCTTCTAACAGGTTCCTTCCCCTTGTCAATCTTATCCTTGTGAGGACATTTGGCAGCATAGTGTCCTACTCTTCCACAAGCAAAGCATTTGAATGGTAACTTACCTCGGAATCGTCCAATGCCCCGTTGAAGATTTTTGACAAAATTTGATTCTTCTTCTTCTTCTGATATATGTCCAGACTCATAGTAGTTTCCTTTGCCAGAAGCCTTGAAGGCAGCTTCTCTCCTGTCTCATGGTCCACCTTTCCTCATTTCATAAGCAGTTTGAATTCCATGCAGCTATGACATTTTAAAGTCTTGAAGCTTTTCCTTTTCTTCTATAGCAGAAACTTTAGACTCAAACCTAGGGGACAAAGATCTTAGAACTTTTTCAACTACAACAGCCTCCTTTACTTCTTCACCCAAATTTTTCATACAATTTACAATCTCATCTACACGAAGAAAATAGTTAGCCACACTTTCATCATTATACATTCTGAGATTTTCATACTGAATTCTGAGAGTTTGGAGTTTTTCCCTTTTTACCTGTTCATCTCCTTCATAGCTTAGAATAATCTTGTCCCATATTTCCTTAGCAGATTTATACTGCATGACTTTGACAAATTCAGATTGTGATAGACATCCCAATAGAGTATTGACCGCTTTTGCATTCGTTTCATATTTCTTCTTCTCAGCCGGACCTGTGGGAGTTGATGCTGGGAAAGTATACCCTGTATAGATGATATCCAATACTTCAGTACCTAGAGATTGAAGATAGCCAGTGATTCTTACCTTCCAATATACGAAGTTTGTCCCATCAAAAACTGGTGGCCTGATTGATGCTTCCCTCTCGTAGTTTCTCATGATGAAAGATCTTCCTTCAAGCGATCAAGCTTCTTCAGAAGGACCTGCTCTCATACCAATTGTTGGAAATAATACTTAGAGGGGGGGTGAATCAGTATTATCAAGTCAAATATTTGTTTTCTAAAACCAAATTATATATGCTACTTCAGTTAATTAAAACCGCGTATATACGCAACTATTCAGAAGGAAACCCACGTATACAAAGCAAACTTTTAATTTATTTTAACTTCCTGATGATGATTGTCAATCTGTGATCGAGAATCAAATAACCAGTAACCAGAGACAGTAAAACAGAGAAGAAAGACAATCACACACAAGAACACAATAAATAAGGTGGAAACCCAATGTGGGTGAAAACCACTTACTGCAATTCGTCTCTATCTTTCTTTAATTAGAAACTTCTGTTTACAATGTACTGGTGCAGTCCTTTACCAGTACGTAGGCTGCAACCTGCAGAGAGCTATAACTCTCTCTCGTTTTCCAGCTTCTCCTAGAAGGGAGCTACAACCCCCTTAGCTCTTGTACTAGCCAAGATACTAGTACGTAGGTGCTGGCCTATAGAAGGCTACAACCTTCTCTTTCTTCCAGGGACCACATTTCATAATTTTTCAGACTGGATCCATGAACATCAATCAATCATCAATCATTTCTCCATCAACCAATCTCCTTTTCACCAATTAGATCAAGTAGATACTTCTCTGATAGTTGTACCCAAAACACAGTACCAGAAACTACACAACAGAAACAGAACCCATAATACAACAACTATAAACAGAGGCAGCTAGATCAAAGCTTAAAGCATATACGCTATTTCAACAGCCTGAAACCTGGGTGAATACGCATCTGTGTATGGGACAACCTGCGTATACACGTTATGACTTTACTGAACCTGCGTGTATACGTGCCTTCGCCTCACTGAACCTGCATACAGATCTATAAAGGATAATTCACTCTCCCAAATATTCAATCACTAATTAACCCAGATTATCAGACTTATAGATCAAGCAAGCGCCACATCTAGCAGATCAAAATCATTTAAAGATACTATCATTCAAGCTTAAAGATTATGACCCATGAATAGAACTTATCCTTCCTTTTGCGCTAAGGTTCCTCCTTCATTCAGATCCAAATATGCATCACAACCCAATTACCAATATACCAGCTCTAACACTTTATCAAATATTCAATAATAATGCAGATGATCATTTGCCACATGATCTCCTTCCTCTTTTATAGTCTTAGGCCTTCCTCAATACCATGGTCCAAAACCATATCATTTCAATACCATGAACCCAAAACTAGGGATCAACACATCTGACGAGACGCCATGGTCCAAAACATAGGTTCAATTCCCAAGAACTAACTACCATGGACCAAAAGTATGATCCCCAACATACACGCGCTTTTGTAATGCATAACTCGCATGTATACACGCCTTCGTCTAGATGAACTTGCGTATATGTCTTTTTCTTCTTTCTGAGTGCCTGAACTGAGATCTGTTACCAAAGAGGGTTGCCATCAAGGACAACACTTGTGCCATAGCTCCAAACCTGTGCCATAATGCCAACAAGGAAAGAGAAGCATTGGAAGCTGAAATAGTTTCTCTACAAAAGGAAGTAAAGAATGGAAACACTTTTCAAAACTACACCAAAATTTCAAAGGCTTTGGAAGAAATCATCAGTGACCAATGATCATACAATGACAAGAGTAGTCTTGATTACAAAGAAAGATTCAAAACGAATTCGAGTCCTTTTATGACAATTAAAGAAGATGAATATGCAAATTATACCAAGCAGATAGATCTCTCGGCTAAATCAAGAGATCAAGACTTGCAAGATGAACCTTGGAAGAAAATTCCTCAAAGAAGATTTCCTCCCAGGTACCAACCTATCTTTTATGATCATTGTTATTGATGTGGAAGGTTTGGACATAGAACTACATAATGTTTCTTGTATGTTTGGAATGAATACAATTCTAGGAGATTCTTCAGAAATGCATATTCCAGAACTTAGCATAATATCAACAATTTTGATCATTTCGCAGATGATGTCGAATGTTACAAATGTAACAATGTTGGACATATGGCTAGGGATTGTGAATTTCTAGGTAGGTACAACTATTATCTGCAAAACCCTAGAAGAAACTTTGCAGGATCACGATATAAACACCAAACAGAATCTTCTATGAATAACATTGAATGTTACAAATGTCATAGCTATGGACACATAGCTCGTAACTATAGGTACAAGATGGAATACACCATGAATGAAAATCTTGGCAATGATAATAAGATGGTTTGGAAATGAAAATAAGTACAGGATGAACAAGTACAAGATGAGAAAGAAAAGCAAGAAGGCAATAAGTGTTGGAAACAATACTGAGAGGGGGGGTGAATAAGTGGGACAAGTAGCATGATTCCAAACAACACCAAAATAATATGATACCATTGTCGTCAAAAGAATTCTTCGATATCTTGAGGGAACAATGGAATCGGTCTTCGGTATCCCACAGGAAATGATCTAGTCATCGAAACCTATACAAATGCAGATTGGGCAGGAAGTGTTGATGATTGTAAGAGTACTAATGGAGCAGTGTTCTACCTAGGTAGTTGCCTTGTCTCACGGTTAAGTAAAAAGAAGTCTTCAATCTCATTATCCATAGTGGAAGCAGAATACATCATGGAAACAACTTGTTATAGTCAAGTTCTCTGGATGAAGAAAACATTTCAAGATCTTCAAGTTAAGTTTGATGAGCCTATTCTCATCTTCTATGATAACACTAGTTCTATCAGTATCTCCAAAAATCTTGTGATGAATTCTAAAACAAAGCACATTCCCATCAAATATCATTTCATTAGAGAGGAGGTCACCAAAAGGAATATCAAGCTTGAATATGTTGGCACAAAGGAACAAATTGGTGACATATTTACCAAATCATTACCTTGTGAATAATTTGTGTGTTTGCCAAAATCTTGGGATTCACAGAAAGGGGGAGTGGAGGTGTGTAGAGGTAAGCAGGATGACAGTATGTCAAGGGGAGTTACCATTTTCCATTGTTGAAAAATGGGGAGTGAAGGTAGTAGGAAGATATTTCATGATCACCGAGGGGGTACTTTTGTTTCCATCAATGCCAAAGGGGGAGATTTTTTATCGGTCGTTGTCATTGATGTCAACCCAAGTAGCACCAGGGGCTACCCCGATCTTGCATGGGAATTTTGATTTAACAACTTACTCTATTATGAGTCAAGGATCTTCTAGATGGATTCTACTTTTCTATATGTTTCCATTGATATATGGCACACCACGTAATTCTTCATGGTTTGAGAGATATTCGTGTTTGTTGTTAGTAACCCTATTTAGTGGGTTAAAACCCTATGCAGTTGTGGCATGGATCACATATTGGTTATGGTAATTGAAGAATCAGTAATTAATAATTTTTTTTAATCCTAAAATCCCTCCAAATTTCACTTTTTGATGACCCTCTCAACTCAAGACATTCATATAAATAGTGACCCTCATATCCTCCTCTAGTAAGGATTTTGTTTCTTCAAATAGGTCATCATGGAATTTGCACTATAAATTTGTTTCCGTGAAGCTTCAAAAGCTAAAATTAAAATGAATTTGAGATGAAATCGTGATGAATTCTGTGACTGCATGTTAGATCTTGGTTCGTTATATTTTTGGAGATATGATCTGAGGAATTTGGGATTTTGTAGGCTCGCGAATTCCATGGAAAACATGTGACATTGGGAAAAATTTCATAACTTTCTCTTTGAGCATTGGATTCAAATTTCGTAAATAGTGAAAGAAATAGGGCAGACTATAATTTGTTGGGTATCGTTTTCAGGGACAAAGGTCACAACAGTGACACGCAGGACTTCATACAAGTTAGCTATACTGAACTCGGCTATAATCTAGCCATCGTGGGAGATCGGGCATAACTCTTTCTTGAAGAATCTGATATTGATCAGATCTGTGGGGTTGGAAAGAGAACTCATAGGGCTACCATATGATGAAATTTCATACCCTTGAGATCTGAAATTAGATAGATACAACAGATTCAATATCGAGCCCCCAGAAGGAGAGAAGAAACATGCATTCAAGGATCACTACAGTAAGGACCACACATGATGAGTCAAGGGTAAGTCTCCTATAACAAGGTATGTATGATTAATGTCTACATTTGAATTTTGAGTATCATCTCTGAAATATGTTTTTTGCAAGACAAGATAAGTATATAAAAGGTCTTAGTTATATATCTATGTCTCTATATGTCACAGTTAGTTTTTATGGCACATTTTGGATGTCCTATTCTTGATACTACACGTTCGATGCTACACCAAGTCTGCTAAATCTATATGATGGTGTAAGTTCATATTACTTGCCTTGTCATACTTGATAGAATGGTAATTGTTGTTGTACTTAGAACTTGGTCCATCACAAGTCTAGGGTTTGTCACTAGTTTTTATTGTATATATTTTTAGGTCAATTTTGGTTATAGTATTGCATAGAGTCGAGACCCATGTCAATAGTGAGAGTATTTTTCTACTCTTGCAACAAGTCAACAACAAAAGGAACAAGCAGAATTCAGGTACGTATTGTAATTTTAATTTGTCTTTATTCATTATGATGCACTTACATGTGTTTTGCAGGCAGAGGTAAGTTGAAGGGTATTTTGTTTTGTTTTGGGATTGGTTTCGTGACGAAAATTTTTCATGCAGGTAGAAGAGGATTCAAGTAAAACATCAAGAAAAAGTTCAAGAGAAGAAGTATCAAATCAAAGGAAGCATTACAGTGGGACATCCTTGAAGACATGACATCCATCCCGATATCGTGAAGTATTGTTAAGGCCAAGAGTCATCCTTGTAAATTTGTAAAAGAGTCATCATTGTAAAAGGGTCATTTGTAAAAGAGTCATCATTGTAAATGTTTCAAAGAGCCATCATTGTAAATATTGTAAAAGAGTAATTTTTGAAAGATTCATTTTGTCTAGAGTCGAAGACGTAGTGTTGGGAGGTATAGGAGTCACTGTTGGGATGATCTCATGGTTGGGTTGTAGGCCTTATAGTGATTGGGTATTTGGTCAAGTACACGAAAATTATTGTACATCTTATTTTATCGTGAATTATTTTCCCTAGTTTGGGAATCCACAGTCTTGTCTCATTTCAGTCATTATAGTGTGGCGGGTAGGTGCTATGTAGGTGTATGAAGATGCCTACAGGTTGGGGCCTGTGAACACTTTAGGGTGGTAGGGTGGTGCTATGGCCAATTGTGGCTTGCTTGAGCATTGGGGCATCCATTTAGTTGATTACTGAAGAAACCAGGGCGTTGGGATGTCCTTCGAGTGGGAACTAGAGAAGAATTATTTTCTCTAATTCTATGAAGTTGTTTCTTTCATTTTAGTTTGGGTTGAATATTAAATAATTTATTAGAAAAGAATTCGGTGGTTTTTTCCCGAAGGGGGTTTTCCACCTAAAACTCTTGCTCCTACTATGTTATCTTATTTACTGTTATTACTGCATAAAAATTAATAATAATTGAATATTAACTAATTCTCTCAAAATATTTAAAAGTGCTAATTGCTAAGGAATATTGATTCACCCCCCATCTCAGCGTTTCCAACATTTGGTATCAGAGCTTGGTTCCTTTAATAGCAATCTAACAACTGTAAGGAGATCATGGAGTATACTAAGAATAAAGTTCCTTTGTTCAATGGAAATAACTATGCACTTTGGAGTGGAAGAATGCAGGTCCATTTGCTGGTGCAATGATACGAAGTATGGGAAATTGTTGAAAAATACTTCGCACCGACCTAGGATAAACAAGGTAAGAAAAGTAGGGTATATGATGCAAAGGCTAAATATCTTATTATCAATGGGCTTACTGAATCTATTTATCTTAAGGTATTGACTTGCAAAAATGCTAAAGAGGTATGGGGAAAGCTTGAAACTATATATGCAGGTGACTCAAAGGTGAAAGAACCAAAGCATCAAATTTTCAGGGAAAATTTTGAGTAACCCAAAATGAGGGAAAATGAAGATATCTTTGCATACTTTTAGCGTGTTGATGAAACAACAAAAAACTTGCAAGGTTTGGGAGAACTTGTTGAAATGAAATTTTGTTTCCGAAAGATCCTCAGAACCTTGCCAGAAAGATTTAACCCTAAGGTATCTATCTTGGAAGATAGATCAAATCTGACCAATCTCAGCATAAATGAATTGCATGGAATTCTTGCAACATAGGAAATAAGGATTGAAGAAGAGGATGGCATATCTCACTTACAAACAACATTTTCCACATCCAAGAAGAATAGTAAGGACAAGAAGACTTTGAAATAAAAAACTTGCAATTGTAAGGACGAGAAAAAGGAAGAAGATGAAGAAGAATTCTTAGATAAATAATTTTCCTACTTCACATGGAAAATGAGAACAGGTACGGGAAAATTCAAAGGCAAACTTCCATTAATATGTTTTGATTTTGGTGAGGTTGGGCATTTTGTAGCCAAATGTCCTCACAAAAATGAGGTTTTCATGAAAGGAAAGAAAAGTTCTAGGAAGCTCAACAAGCAAGGTAAGAAGAAATGGTTTAAGAAAAGTTTCTTCTCCAAATAATATAAATCCTCATCCGAAGAAGACAGTGATAACGAAGAAGAATTCAATGGAAGAGTATTTTGTATCACCAACAACAATAAACAAGAGGCACTTGACGAAGAAGGAGATGAAGAAGAAGATATGGCTGAAGTCGAATTTCAAAACGAAGTAATCAAGGTTATCAAAGATCTCATGGCCGAAAAGAAGCACATTAACACTCTTGAAGGAAAATTGAAGACAGAAAGGGAATAGGTCCTCAATTTTAAAATCAAGGTTGAAGAATAAAATCAAATTGAAGAATCTATCGGGAAAGAGTTAAAGGAAAACAACAAGGAAAGAGTAGTATTGGAAGTTGAAATAGTTGCTCTATGAAAAAAAGTAAAATATGGAAAAACTTTTCAAGACTACGCAAACAGTTCAAAGAATTTGGAAAAACTCATCAACGACCAACAATCATACAACGACAAGACTGGGATTCATTACAAAGAAAAAAAAAAAATAAGTCATGTCCTTCTATGACAATTAAAGAATATGGTTACATAAAATCTACCAAGTAGATAGAACTCCCAGCTAGATCAAGAGATAAATACTCGTAGGAAGAACCTTGAAAGACAATTTCTCAAAGAAGATTTCCTCCTAGGTACCAACCTATCTTTTATTATCATTATTATTCATGTCAAATTTTTGGACATAGAGCTACATAATGTCGCATGTTTGTTTAGAATGTATATATTTCCAGGAGATCTTTCAGAAATATATATTCCAAAAATTGCATAATATCAACAAATTTGGTCATTTGTGAGATGATGTTGAATGTTACAAATATAACAATTTGGACATATGGATAGGGATTGTGAAGTTCCACACAGGTACAACTATTATCAATAAAACTCAAGAAGAAAATTTGTAGGATCATGAGATGGAAACCAAAAGGAATCTTTTATGAAAACATCGAATGTTACAAATGTCATAACTATGGACACATAGCTCGTAACTAGCGTAAAATATGGAATAGACCATGAATGAATAGCTTGACAATGAGAATAAGAAGGTTTGGAAATAAAACACCGTTACAAAAAAAAAGGTCACTTGTGAGGGCCATGCCTGTGATGGACTTTTAAGGTCTATCACCATTGTCACCTATTGTGACGGTCCTTAAAAATGTGTTGTTGTAAGTACATATAATGATGATCCTTTAAGGTTTGTCATCAAAGCCATTTTTAGTGACACTTTTAGTTAGGATTGTTAAAGGGCCATCACTATTTCTCTCTTTGGTGACACTAATTCTAGTGACGATCTTTTATTAACCCTCACCAATTCTCTTTTTGGTTACTTTTGGTGGCGGTCAAAAAATGTTTGTCATCGTTGATCATTCCAATGAGTTTTCAATGACATTATGTGCATTTTACTATATGTTTTGCCAAAAGATAATGATTTAAGACCATTGTTGTTGAGTTATTTTCATTATGTGTCTAATGCCATATTGGTTAGAGTCAGTCAATTTGTTAAGAAGTAATTAACATGTATAATTTCCCTCAAGTAACGAGAATATAATTTTCCTATGAGTCAACACATGATTCATATCTATTAGGTTTATTATATGACAAATTCCCTTTAGATAAAGTTACACTAGTGTTTGTAGGAACTATATTATTTAATACATAATCAAGTTCTATCAATTCTGTTAATGGGAGATACCTAGCACGCCTCAACACTCCTGGAACACATTAACATACTTTGTTAGACACTAATATTCCTTGGCACCTCACATGCCTTGGAATATATTTGTACCCGGAACATCTTTCCATGACTAGGACAACCAAGAACATGTTGGCAGGCCCTAGGATAACATATCACTCCTCTCACATGTGTTGGCATTCCCTATAGTCCCTAGCATGCCCTTGACCATTTTCACATGCATTAACATAAATTAACATGTGGCACACATTGGAGCTTGGCGTGTATTGGATGCTATTATCAGTTTTCCTACGATGCCCCTTTTGAAAAGGATAAAGTCTTGACTATTAACACTCTGATGTGTTCATTTACTTGCAGTTTAGCTTGGCTCTTCCCTTTGTTGCCTTGACACTCCTTGACACATATTGGCATACCTGGTCACCCCGCACATCCTAGCATGCCTTTGCATTAGGCATGTATTGTCATGCCTTGGAACTATTTGGCACATGATAACACACACTGGAAATCACTCGTACACTCTGACACTTCTTTACATGCCCTGATATTCCCTAGAATGCCTTACTAATCCTTAGCATACCTTGTCACTCCCTCGGCATTCCAGCTAGCACTCGTTGAGACTCCCTGACACACCCTCATATTCATTCACTTCCATGCATTTTGAAATATGTATCCCTTGTGTGTCCCTAGTAATCCCTAACACTCCTCAACATGCATGATCACTCTTTGGCACACCTTAGCACTCTTCGACATGCCCTACCAGTTCATAACATGTGTATCACTCCCTAACACACAATGGCACTTTGCACGTGTCAATGATTGGCAAGTCTTAGCATGTCTAGAATTCATTGAGATTCCTTGGTATGTTCTAGCATGATTTAATATTAAATTTATTTGAGATCAATTATTAGAATGTAGATGAGAAGTAACAGAGGAAGATTTGGCACTTAGAATGCACTAACACTTGGCACTAGGCACATATTGGCACCTCATGTTGGTGTGCCTAACATGCCCCCTTGGAAAAGGTAAATTGATGACTTTTTAATGCTCATTGATCTAGGTGGATGTTGGTGGCCACCCACCTATTCCATAGGGACACCCCCTCCCCCTCCCCAACTCTCTCTTTCAGTTTTTTAGTTTCCTTAATTACAACATAGTTACTATTTTTAGCCATTTTTTGGGTCATGAACTTCTGGAGCCATTTTTGACTTGTGTTCACCAATCAACAGTTGTAGTTTTTGGATATATATTTCTAATGAGGTATTGTGCATGTCAAATGGAGATTGTCTGCTAAAGTTACTACCCTGGGAGGTTGATGTACCAATTTACCCAAATGAGACCCATAGTTTTGGCGCTTCATTTCCTAGGGTTAGGTTTTTGGATGTTTAGGGTTTTCCATTATTTCTCAATAATAAGAGGCCTCTGAGCCTTATTGTAACACAATTCAAAGGCATGTAGCCCCCACATCTCTTCTCATGGATAACCTACCATCGGTTGAGCTAGTCTTATTTCCATTATGTTTGCAAGCATATTTTAGTATTTGATATTAATGAAATGAAGTGTTATTTCTATTGTATCTCTATATTTATGGTTATGTCTGTAATTTGTTACATTCATGTTTAAGTTTGTATGAATGGTATAAAAGTAGTCTTCTCTTTCTCTAGTTTTCCTTTTATGTCCCCAACGAGGTCGCGATATAAGGAATTAGAGCTTGAACTGGTCGAACCTTTGTAAGACCAGCATCGAAAATCTCGACAGCCTCCCATGGCAGAAGAGAAGAAAGATGAGGGGGTATGAAACCTTTCAAATCTTTCTCGAAGAAGCCCTCAAGTGATAGAGGAATGCAATAACAGAAAACTTTTCCAAGATTATTCAACGATTACCCTAGGGTGATGCATCTCCTTCGAGCAGTTACTATGGATGTGCCACACCCTTTAAGGTACAAGTTAACTGTGACATACCCATATTTGAGGTTTGGATAGATGTCGATGCCATAGATAAATTGTTAAATATGCTACAAGGATATTTTATGTTCATGATTTTTCCATCCAAGAAAATATTACTTTTTCACTTCTCAAATTCACCCCCATGTCAAGGAGTTGTGGGAAACCTACTGTGAGAAGAAGAAAGAATCTACACCCTCACTATTTTCGGCCGAACTCACTTGCAATTCATTTTGTGATAGCATACTAATATGTTGTCAATATTGAGCAGAAGTTTATTCAGAAAAAGAAATACTTTGGATCTCCGAATCTGAAGCAAGGGAACGGAGCCCCTAAACCGCAAAGCAAAGGGAAAATCCAAGGCAATGTGACTAAGGACAGCCTGTCGAAGCTACAAGAAAAGAACAATGCCATGAAGACAAATAAGGACACAGAAAAGTGGTGTGAGTTTCATAAGAGCTCCTCTCACAACATTGGTGGGAAACCACCTATGAGAAGAAGGACAAAACTACACCCTCACTATTTTCGGTCATACCCACTTGGAATTCATTTTGGGATGCCAACAAGGAGTAGTACTACCCTATCGAGAGCTATGAGGATAAATACATAAAGTGGACTACATTGTGGTAGGGAAGGGACCGCGATATCTTGAATTTTACCAATTCTTTTCATACCATTCCCATGAAGTTGGGTATCAAAGATTCTGAGAAACATTTGGTACTCAAGTACCATGATTTCCTATAAAGGTACATCCAAGATGTGTTGGAGCTCCTAGACATCTCCTCACTTAGCACAAAGTATTGATACAATGTCAATATTAAGTAGAAGTTTAAACAGAAAAAGTGAGACTTTGGACCTCTGAATCTGAAGCAAGGGGAAGGTTCCCCTAAATCGTAGAGCAAAGGGAAAATCCAAGGCGGTGTGACCCAGGATAACTCATAGAAGCCACAAGAAAAGAAGAACACCATGAAGACAAAGGACATGGAAAAGTGGTATGAATTTCATAAGAGCTCCACTCACAACACAAGTGATTGTCAGGCCAAGTAGCCACTAGTGGCCAAGATGAAGGCTTCCATGTCAGAGGCATGTTTTGACTCTGAGTCAGAACCTAACAAGGGGAATTAAAAAGGGAAGTAGATCGTTGACACAGAGCCCCGTGCCACTGTGGCCACCACCAAGATCTATAAGATTGAGCTTGAAGATCCAGAGGAGGGGCAGTGCCTATTACACTCAGATTTGGGTGAAGGGTTCTTCACTGCAATTCATTGTCGATAGAGGGAGTCAAAAGAACCTCATTTCAGTAGAGTTCATGAAGTGGTTGGGCCTACCAACTACAATGCATCTGCAGTCATACACCATTGGGTGGCTTCACCAAGGACAAGATCTTTGCATCAGCTAGCAATGTTGCCTTCCCTACAACATCAAACCCTTCATGGATGAGGTACTATGTGATGTTCCTCCCCTTGGAGATTTTGATTTATTATTAGGACAACTAGACTTGTGGAAGTGACATGTTGTATATGAGTCTAGGCCCTACTCTTTTCTTATGTTATACATGTGTTATGGGTAATAGTGTCCACTCGAATACTGCTATTCCCACTAAGATGGGTGGCTATCTTAGAAACAAATAAGTAAAGTCTACTATTGTTTTCTTTTATGAAAATAGATAAGAGAAGAACCAAGAAGACCAACCTGAGTCTTGCGCTTGATTTCCTCTCCTTCTTGATAGAGCTTCGTGGCTTCTTCTTCGTCTGCCCACCTTCAAAAAGAATGTGTGGAATCACAACAACATACTACTATTGAAGAAACAAAGATCTATATTCATAACTAATACAGGATCAGATGTGTGTTAACCATATAAATGCATATATAAACAAGTACACAAGAATATGGAAGAAAACAGGAATAGATTTATTAAGATGAAAAGTAGCAAGAGGATTACAACCATATGTTCTAACCCAGCATCATCCTCCAGCTAGGAAGCCCTTCTTCACCTCAAGCAAATCTTATATCACCCAACACTATGAATGTACACCAGAAAACCAACAACACTTCTCTATAAGATACAAAATTCCAGCCTCCTAATCTCCGTGAAGAGGGATCCATATATAGATGATTACAAAGAGGTGAGTCATCTTCTGGGATCTTGATTAGTCTCCTCTCTCTGATAGTTCATGCTTCCACTTGGAGAATGAAGATATCTTACTCATCCCTGGTCGAAAATAGAGAGGCAAGTGTTAGAGGGGAAGCTTCTGGAAGATTCCATGATCTTCCACCTCGCATTTTTTTCCCTGCCATTTGTCCATTCTCGACCATCGCACCCTACAGAGGAGAAATTCAGTATGCATCGCACCTTGTACACTGGAAAGGTGATATGCATTGCACCCTCTGCATTGAGATCTCAGTATGGTCCAGTTTTGACCATTTATGAGCAGTTTTCAGTGGAGAACTTCTGGGAGATGATGTAATCAGTTGACCTTGTTCCTTTAGGTAGTGAAGCAACACTTTTAGGGACTTAGGCGCCCTTATTTTATGGAAATTTATGATTTGGGTTGAAGCGCCCAAAAATGTCTATAACAGTTTCCCCCTAAAGCATGAGGTCGTTAATCTTCTTTTTGATGTCGAGTGAAACGCTTTACTATGAGGATTTGAAGTTTTTCCAAGCTGGGAGGTGACCTGTAATCAGATACAATATAAAACATTATTTTGAAAACATTTTTTCATGATCTAGCTGAGGCGGGCATTCCCATGTTCAGCTTTATAAATTCATTTTCATGTACATAGGACAGATAATCGTCTGTGTGACAGATTGATGATATGGACTCATCATCGTTTGATTTGGATTATCATATGTTCGGCAATGATGTACACTTGATATTTTTATATCCCTAAATATATCACAACCTGAATGGATGAAACTAGATCTAGGGTCTTCAAAACTTGTTCAATCTTCACTCGGAGTACAAGTCGATCCATGTGAAAATCTTCTGGAGTCGAACATGGAAAGACATCACCTGATTACCAGCCAATGATGTAAGTTGTTAACAGGTGTGAGGGAATCACCAATAATGAAAATGACCCTCAAGGTGCTACAGTACAATTCACGTGGTGTGAAAAAGGACTTAGTGTCGAACAACATGTAAAGTCTCTCGGTTAAAGGCCATTGATGTAAACTTGCCGCTGAAAGTGAGAAACTTGCCATTGAGGCATGCAAGCTTCAAAGTACTGAAAGGGTTGTTCCTAGGTCAACTTCTTGGATAATGAGCTGATGTCGACAAGAAGTGACCCATTGTAGGACGACCTTAATGAATCCCACATCAATGACACGGAACGAAGCAAATGATTTTGGAGGTGAAAACAAACTGACGATACAGGGTTCAGGGTGGCGGTCATGAACGAATGAAGCATGAATGTATTGCAGCGGGTGAGACACAGGTGAATTGTCTGAATGACTTCTCTTGAGCATATCGGCGACACTGATGATGGATTGGTAGCATTAACCCCAAAGATGGATGGTGTGACGGACCAATGGTGATGACCAGTGAACGGAACAACCCAACCCGGCATGGATGCGGAATGAAAGTGTCATGTTCAAGAGCGACTTGCTACCAATAAAGTTTCTTCAAGTTTTCTTCCCAATTTTCCCCAGTCATTGCTGACCAGTACCTCTTTATTTTTGTCAAGATTGAGGAGGATAACATATGCTTGTTCTATAATTTTCCCTTCGGGCGAACCTGTCACTATATTTTAGCAAGCCTAGTGACAGTGAAACTCGTTCTCGTCCATTTGGACGAGTTTGTTGCTATTAGGTTTTAATGAGTTTAATGACAAAGATAACTTGGTCCCTTTCAATTTTAGAGAGTTTGAAAGAAACGGAAAGGAGACTCCAACGATTCTTTTTCGTCATATAATCCCTTAAGTCCAAAAAAGCGTAAAATAATACAAAAGGCATGAATTTTCGATAGTTTTAACGAGCTGAACAAGACAAGCGCTCGATCTTTTTGTGTAATAATCCCTCAAGTCCAAAAAGATTAAAATCTAGAGGAGGGATAACACTTCTGATGCCTTTAACGAGCTAGAGAGGCCAATCGCTCGACAATCTTTTCATATTTTACGAGTCAGGTGAAAAGAGCTTAAAGAAGACTTGTTTTCAAGGAACGAGTGATGGTTTCAGGTAATAGTTGCTTCTAGGTAAGATTTGGATTTTCCAATCACGACAGTGTCACAAGGATGGCTAACAGAATCACTCTTCGCAGATGTTCCTCGAAGGGGTAAACAATGATATGGGGGTGAATGATCGGCTAAAAATAGAGTGGAGGCGATGGCCAGAACACGAACAAGGCTCAAAAGCTAGCAATAAGGCATTCACAATGGTTATTTACAAATTCATTTTTCAATGAGCTTAAACGCTGGGGGAAACATTTGTTCATGGCTTATGTTTATTTTTTAACGAGCCTGAACTATGCGCTAAAACTGCTCATGGAGGGTTCATTTTTTAACGAGCTTGAACTCCGCGACAACATTGCTCGCCAGTCATATGATAAGAATGTCTCATTCGAGATGCTATTCTGAAGTGGCTTACGTCTCTCAAGCTTTGCCATGGATCCTTTCTTTATGCAAGTTAGGAAACGACTAGCCTTATGGTTTTAAAGGGTTAGAGGTCCTACAAATTTAAAAAATAAATAGCTGCTCTTCACTTGCATGCAGAAAGGTTTGCATGCCACCAAGTATAGCGAAAATTTTCCATGTTACTAAGGAAGTTCTATCCATGTAGCAGATAAAATCCTTCCTCGCCGATGTGTATCGAAACAGACAAAGGTGAATGGCACAGATGCATTCCACTCACATAACTTTAACGAAGGTATCTTATTCCACCTTGATCCCATTTTCTTGTAAGGACGGGTTCGTTAGACTAGTCATATATCCCTCGCGGAAATCCACTCTATACCCAAGGTTTTGTAGCCAAAACAGACCAGGGTGCATGCCCCCTGGGTTTTAGTCACATCTTCCTGAATCACTCACGCTCATCAGGTGGACGGACTGGAGATCGATGAGACATTTCTTGCGTGAAAAGCCCGTTTAGGGATAGCACTTGACTATTTGCGATGTGTGAACCGGGGAATGACATTTGGTCTACGAGCTTGACCATTCTACCTTCGTGCGGAAAACACATTACTCTAAAGAGTGAGGAGACGATGGCTCCCATGCAATAAATATAGTCGCGTCCAAGTAGAATATTATAATCTAAAGGTCCTTGAACTACCATAACATTCATGTGAACAGTTTTCCTTCTCAAAGTAATGGGCACATTTGGAAGGATCCCTAAAGGTCGACTGGTTCCTTTATTGAAGCCCGTCAGATTTCTCATTTCAGGCAAAAGCGATGGCGAACCAAGTGCTTTCCAAGGAGTTGAGGAAAGGATACTCACAAAAGCCACTTCATCAATGATGGTATCAACCATGACCATTCTGTAAGCTTGTACAATGATTCTGAATGGTACACTAGCTGGTAAACAGGGTCTGCTAGTAGATTCCAGTCGAAGGAAACGTCTAGGTTGCTTGGTGGTGGGACCGAATAGATGGCCGGATATGACTCTGATGAACCTCCTTCCTATGATAAAGGAATGGGAGGACTACCCCCAAGTTCATCGGAGTTTGTGTTGATGAAAAGAATTTGAACGATGTCACTCTCTTTCTCTTCAGTGACGGTATCTTTCGAAGATGAACACTTTGAAGGCAAGATCGATTCAACTGCCGTATCAACCCTTTGACTTTCATCTGTTATGGATTCAGAGGGTTCATTTTCAATGATAGATGCTTCGACTGACCACAATGATGGGCCAGCCAGATTTTCAACTGGTGGAGGACTTGGCAAGAGTTTTTTATATCCAGGAGGAAGTCGTAGCGGTGAAACCGAACGATCAACCAAAACTCTTTTAGCCTCATCAAGGAAGGTAAAACTGTGGACGGCGTGGTTGCCTTCACACAACTTACAAGGAAGTTTGGGATTCCTTTTCTGTCCATGTGCTTCACTTTCACTGGTTGATGGTGAGCATTCAACATGATCGCCCGAGGTTGATGCCACCAGATTGTACAAATGAGGAGACTAGTCCCTTAAGATCTAAGGGATGTAGGGAAAATCTCGGTGATAGTGGTCTCCATTACAAATGACACAAGGAGATTTAGGTTTCAACAGTGTGGTGTGAGGATTTTCACTAGATGACACTTGGTTGCTCCCTTTCGATTTTGGTTCCTTTTTCTTCTTTTCCTTTTTCTCTTTTTGCTTCTTCTTCTTTTCGGTTACTTGATTTTTAGCTTTATCGGCTTTATCAATCAAAGAGGAAGGAGGAGAGGGAGAATCAAACAAAGTAGAAGGTTGGGAGGAAACTCTAGTGTCGTCTAGTTGCTGATTTGACTGTTCTAGAATTACGGGATTCTGAACAATAGAGGTAGAGAAGAGCCAGATAGGCAAACCAATTGTCAATCCTAGAAGTGACAAAGTGGCCATATGGGGTGCACCAACATCTCCCCAAGAGGAGGAAGGACTAGGATTTCCTCCAAGGGGAAATCCTTGGTTGGTAGACTCCATTTTCTCAACCTAAAGACAAACGGGGGAATTTGTGATGTTATTCCAATTTAAAATAAATTTTTAGACGCTTTGACACAACTTGTTTTTTCAATTTTAAAGAGTCGAGGAAAAATAAAAGATGACTCTAGTCGCTTTCGATATTTATTGAGCCCGAAGTGACAAGTGCTCAAAGGACCTTTTCCTTTTAGGAGTCTGAAAAGGAGAAAAATTGACTTCTGGAGATCTAGGCAGAGAGGATTACCAAACCAATCGCAAAACTACAGAATACTTTTTACGTACGGCAGTCAATCTTCCCGAATTCTCTGTTCAATGCATTGCAATCGATAGGGCAGCAGACACGACTTCCTAAGGATAAAGGATGCAGCCTATTGTGCTCTCCCAATATATATTCGATAGTATGTGGGAGTACAAGTCTGTACTGGCACTTGCCATCTCAGAGTGGAGGAATCACCCAACCAGCACTGAAAACAACAGTTACCAGGTTTTACGATGCTGGAATACGTCTCTAGCCTAGACCTCTAGATGTTGTGCGTTAAGTTCCAAAGCATTGTTATATTCCTTGAATTTATTTTAAGTTGATCTTGATTAACACTTTGACTTTCAGGTTCACCACGTGATGTGTATATAATTCCTAAAATGCAGTCTAATATGATAAACAAACGTTTAATCTTCTTTTAGCAATGAAAATCCTAGCTACCAAGGGAAGAAAGTCAAGAATCTTTTCTTCACAGAGCACAGAGCACACGCTAAATGCACAGTTCTAAATCAAGCCAAGAAATCAAAATGAAAATGCACATGCATGTATTTGTTTTCAACCTTCTTAATGTGAATGATGTTCAGAAAGCTATTTGCAAATCGAAATTACTTTTAAAGCGACAGTACTCAACAAAATTCTTTTTTAAAATGAAGTGAAAGCAAGAGAGACACTTTGCGATTTTGAAATGAAAATTGCTTTTTGACACTTTAAAACTACTAATTCAAATCCTATGCAATAGTAACTGTATAATCGACTATCAAGAACAATGGGATTTCTTTCCAAAACTAAAAACGACAGCTACGACACTTTCAGATCTAGAGACGACAGTTCAACTATGCTACTTTTTTGCAAAAGAGAACTAAAAATGGCGTAGAATACATAAAAAAACATTTACAGTTCTTTGCACTAAGGAGGCGGAATAATTCAAGTGAAGGGGGATTTCACAGAAGTACACTGACTACAGACAATAAAAGTCCTTAATAGGACTGAAAAAAGTGAGAAAAAACCACAATCTGAGGATAAAGTTAACCCTCCCTCATCATCGCACCTGTTACACAGTGAAACCAATATGCAGCGCACCTACTGCACTCGGGAAGTGCGATGCATACAGACTGCCTTGAAGGCAAGGTGCGATGGTAGCAGTGCGAGACTTTAAGTAGGTTTTCACTCATATTTTGCACTTCAGTTCAGGTGTTTAGGCCGAGTAAGTAAAGATCATTTTATGTAAAACACAAGGGTGATCTAAAGAGGTTACTAGAACCACCACTTAGGGAAATTAGATTGTTTGCAGATCTATTGTTTAATTCATAAATGAAACTCGGAGATAGACTGAAGCAGCATTGATCTACTTTGCATTTGTATAACAAATGCAGTTCGAAGGCTAGCTGGCTTGACTTCAGGCTTCGTCTATAAGTTTATAAAAGAAACAAGGATAAATAGGCTAACAAGTAATCTAGTTTCTCCCCAGCGGAGTCGCAATTTTGTTACCGGGAATAGTGTCCACTCAGATACTCCTATTCCCACTAAGATGGGTGGCTATCATAGAAACAAACAAGTAAAGTCTACTATTGTTCTCTTTTATCAAAATAGACAAGAGGAGAACCAAGAAGACCAACCTGGGTCTTGCGCTTGATTTCCTCTCCTTCTTGATAGAGCTTCACCACTTCTTCTTCATCTGCCCACCTTCAAAAAGAACCTGTCAAATCATAGCAACATACTACTATCGAAGAAACAATGATCTATATTCATAACTAATACAGGATCAGATGTGTGTTAACCATATAAATGCATATATAAACAAGTACACAAGAATATGGAAGAAAACAAGAATAGCTTTATTAAGATGAAAATTAGCAAGAGGATTACAACCATATGTTCTGACCCAACATCATCCTCTAGCTAGGAAGCCCTTCTTAACCTCAAGCAAAGCTTAGATCACCCAACACTATGAATGTACACCAGAAAACCAACAACACTTCTCTATAAGATACAAAATTCCAGCCTCTAGATCTCTGTGATGAGGGATCCATATATAGATGATTACAGAGAGGTGAGTCATCTTCTGGGATCTTGATTAGTGTCCTCTCTCTGATAGTTCATGCTTCCACTTGGAGAATGAAGAT
>APFE030866731.1:0-50534 GCA_000404065.3 Pinus taeda
AAAAACTTTTTTATATAATTAGCCCTCATTTTATTTAAAAATTAATTTATTTTTTTATTTTCGCCCAGGGCAGATAAAGTAACCGAATCGTAATTTTCTTAAAATCGCCCCATTTTGATATTTGCTCCTGGTTTGGGAGATCAAAATCGCCATTTCTGATTTACGGTTTGGTTTTTCTGGTTTGGTAGTGAAATTGTGAGGATAGATTTGGTCTTGGAAGGTTAAATTTGTTTTGAAATGGAGGCGGAGCTTAATTTTTTCCAAATAGAGGGCGGCTCCCTGTTTTCACGGATTCAGCCCGTTGTTTTCATGAATTCCGGATTCATGGTGTATATGGCTCCCGGCTCCCTGTTTTCATGAATTCATCATGTATACAAATTGGGTTTGCAAGCATTACCAGATATCTATTCAAGGATGAAACCAAATATTTTTGGTACGACTTATTGCCGCCACTTTTGCTATCAACACTTTTGCTCGTTCTAAAGAACTTGAAGGAATTGTGGCTCTTCGATTGCCCGGAATTGAAACGCTTGCCCAGCTCCTCTGGATTGTTGACTGAGTTGAGAGAGTTCAAGATACAGAATTGCCTCCACTGGAATAACTTCATAAACTCTTCCATACCTTCCTCGATTCCCAGGGAGGATTTAGAAGTTCTGGAAGTGGATGCGAGGGAATTAAGAATATTGCAGTCACATGCATCTCAGGTATGTTTATCTTTTCTTTCCTCGATCGTTTTTTCAAGGAAAAAAAATTCATACTATTTTCGAAAATGGAAACACGAATATTGCAGATCGCTCACCAGTTGTGAGAGATATGCGTCGAAAATAACCCGATTCTGTTTTCTGGTCATCGGAAAGCGCTGTTCAAAACTTTGCCAGTGGTGTCGCTTCTTGATTCATTGAAAAAACCAGCAAGCTTCCAGGGAACAGGTTCGACAAATGCTTCCAGTTGGAAGATGTTTCCAAATTGATTTGGGAATCTTATTGTTTGTCTCAATTTGACCATCTCCAACAGAACTTTTAGGAATATTATTACCCCGGAAAACATAGATCATCTACGGTCCTTGGTAACATCAGATGTGTCTGCAAGGATCTTGCAAGAACTGCCTCCGAACGGTATTGAACACCTATCCAAGACAGTAATTATGGGATTAGATAGGGATTGTTCGTTGGGAATTCTGCCACTTTTGCCTGTTCTCAAGAGCTCGAAGGAATTGTGGCTCTTCGATTGCCCAAAATTGAAATGCTTGCCCCACGACTTTGGACTGTTGTCCCAATTGACAGAGTTGAGGATAGAGAATTGCCCAGAATTGAAATTTTTGCCCGATTCCATTGGACAGTTGATTCAGTTGACAATTTTAAAGATGGTTAATTGCCCAGAATTGAAATTCTTGCCTGATTCCTTCAAAAATTTGACTCAGTTGATAGAGTTAAAAATAAAGAAATGTGGGGTAGAATATTTACCTCAAGATCTTAAGATGAACAATCTGAAATCTTTAGAGGTAACAGCGTGTCCCCTGCGCGAGCTTCCATTTAGAAGAGTTGAAGGAGAAATAGAAACAGAGTTGAATAGACTGGACAAATGCATGTTTCATGGTGGTCTTTGTCCGAATCTTCAGGGTGTTTGCCCAAACCTTCAATTCCTTTCCTTAAATAATTGTAAGGAATTGAGGCAAATAGGAAGGCTCTGTGGTCTCCCAAAACTTGAAGTTCTCTGCTGTGATGGGCGCGAAAACATAGAGAAGTTGTCAGGTGTTGACACCTTGATATCACTAACGGTGTTGGACGTTAGTGGATGTGTAAAGCTCGAGAAAATAGAAGGGTTAGGGCAGCTTACAGAACTGCCGGGTGTGGAGCGTAGCAGGTTGTTGAGCATTTTTCTGAGCAACTGTCCCAAACTGCAATTACCAAAGCCACACGGCCATAGTGTTCACTCGGAAATTTATCAGCATCACTCATCTATTAAAGTGGGTAACTTTATCAGCATCACTCATCTAGAATCTTTTGTAAAATGTTTATGTAAACTGGAAAGAATTTCACTCTGCATTGTCTTGAACATTTAAGTGCTTTCTCTGTTACTGAAAAGTTAATAGATCCTTTGGCCTAGATCATGGGTATTCAATTACAATTTGAGGATATTGGAAATCAGTATCAGCTAGGAGAAAATTATTTTAGATTTTTGAAAATTTTAACAGAGATTTTGTGATCAAATTATCCAAAATTTGGTAATTTTAATATGAGTAATGACCAAATGGAAGATTCGAATCCTTAAAACTTTATCTACTTTGAAATTTTGTTCATGGAATCTGCCTAGTATAAAGTGCGATTTCAATTTTTGTTTTGGTCAGAAAGAAATGTGGAGGTTCAGTCTTAAACACTGTAATACTTATATATATATTTTTAAATATTTCGATTGGCTAAGCGATTTCAATTTTTGTTTTGGTCAGAAAGAAATGTGGAGGTTCAATCTTAAACACTGTAATACTTATATATATATTTTTAAATATTTCGATTGGCTAAGAAATTTGGAGGTTCAGTCTTAAATACGGTAATTCTTAATATCATTTTGAATCATTTCGATTTATATATTTTAATTTTGTATATTTTTTTCACGTATGGTAAATCAGAAATTTATTGTTTTATGTTTGGTTGAAAAAGTAATATATTCCATTTTTTACAAATTAAAGAGAAACTCTAATTTAATGTGATTTTTAAAAATTCTTATAATTTTTTATATTTATATTAAAATAATTATTAATTTTTTAATATTTTAGATAATTAAATTATTATTTTTTAAAATATTTTGATATTAAAATATATTTGTTATTATTATATGAGTTTTTTTATTAAAATTAAATATATTTTTTATTGAGAAAATATATAAATAATTATTTTTAATTAAATAGTTTTTTCCTTCATATTGATATCTTAAATTTAAATTATTATATAATATTGAGAAAAATATCATTCGACATGCGAGGGAGACAAATGGAGACAAATTGAGACAAATTGAGAAAACTCAGAAGCTTTTGCTTACAAACAAATTCAAGATTAAAAGTGCAATTCCTTAATCTATCTTGTTAAGTGAAACAGGGGCTGCTACTATTCAAAAAAAAATTGCTATGGTGCAAGTCATAAGGTATTTTAAAAAAATTGAGCAAATGGAAGATAGTAGATGCCCTAAGGTTGTTTTTAATGACATATTGCGCAACAACAAAAAAAAAATTAGATGCAGCAAAATAACAAACTCTTGGGATAATCTATTTAGTGAGGGGTTTGTCCAAAAGCTAAGAGCATTTATTGTAAAGCTTCACAGAAAAAAGGCCAAATACATCAAGCAGATGAAAAAGCAATCTGTCCCATAGACTATTTTTAACCTAGTAAATGTTAAAATAATTTTTTTCCTTCTTTAATTCTTTCTTTTTCTATTTAAATAATTCAATCGATTATAAAACTCGTAGCCGCTGTGTCAATTTAAATTGAGAATTAAGGTTTTTTTAATTAAACTATTATTACTCTTTTTCTCAACTCTTCTCACATTATTTACATCTCAACTAAAATGTCAAATTACCCTTAAATCAAACACAACTCTGCCTATTTTTTTTTTCAGAGAAAAAAACCATCATTGATTTATATTAAGAGAATATAAAGATCTTCAATACATATAATGTTTGGTTTGAGGGCAAAATAAAGCCCAGAAACCTATGCTAAATATAGAGACAGATAGTCCGGATCATCCAATCTAAAAAAGAAAACATATACAAAACATGCTTGTCCAAAATTGATACAAAATCATACAATCACTGAAGAAACAACACCATCAAAAGATTGCACGCTATTACACATATGAAAAAAGGAGCACTCGGCCCTGCCATGGATAAGAGACCCAATCCACTGATACTGAAAACCTGAAAGGAGATACCATCATGTTGGATTATTAATGAGCATAAACCTCCGGCATCATATAGCAGGCATTTTTAGCAAAGAGTCATCCTGATGAAAGGAGTCATGGCATGCCAAAATACGCTGTAGAATTGCACATAAGGGCTCCTTTGGAAAATTTGTGCGTTCCTCCAATTCCATAAGAACAGCTCTGCCTATATTATTAAACATTCTCACGTGGTTTGAATACAAATGCAAACATTATATCTGTGTTATCAGGTAAAGAGAAAAATGGTACAACTATAATCTCCAGCGCAAAGTATAAACAACTATTTTTGTGGAGGCATCCCTCCAAATTGTAATGCATGATTTCTAGGAAATCAACAGATGAATCAATTCTGCCAAGTGCCTATCGTCTCTCACAATCCAAAGTTGACAACTCATGGTGTGCACGAACTTCTCTTCCAGTTTACAAATCTATATTTTTATATCTTCCAGGTGCACGCAAACAGCAGCCGTAGCTTAATTATAGTCGACTAATCCAGTGTAAATAGTTCATTCAACCGAATCCATGTTATTCTCTGCCTACTTCCGAGGTTGGGTAGCGAATTAGACATTGATTAGAATGGGTTTGGTTTCCATCAGGTGAAGTGATTGAATTATGAGAGTTTTTGGGTTCCTTTTTCCATATGTCTTTATATTATGCCCAAGCATCTCAAAAATCCTTCAACAATTCCTAAAATAGGTTGAACCTCGTGAAAAATTAATTAAAAACTCAACAATTAATATAGAAAGAAAGAAGGATGAAATTATTTTAATTTCTAGGAGGCTATATATACTTATGAGACAGATTGCTTAGCCATCTGATTCTTGTATTCAACCATTTTTTTGTGAAGTTTTTTTTTTTCAAATCAGAAAAACGCTTTCTATTGATATTATGAGAAAGTACATTCACAAAGATGGAAATCCAATTGATTTCCTGTGGAGGTTCAAGCAACAACCAAGAACTATATCTAATACATCTAATCTCTAATTTGTGGTAGGATACATTATGGAGAGATGAATAAACTCTAATGAGTTGTTCGAATACAATGATTAAAACATTGAGGTATTTTACACAAAAAGGGAACACATTGTAAGTAGTACAAACAAAAGCCAGAAGTTAGAACAAAATATATCTCGACCATTAAAAAGTGTCAGAGGCATACATTGGAATTTAATCTTATCTGAGTCTGAGTTGCATCCTTTCTTGGAGAGGTGACTCACTTCGCCACTCTGACTCCGATAGATGTGTGTGATGGAGACAAAGTGGAACTCCTTGAGCATGGTTTTGATTTTAGATTTCTACGTGTCGAGGTTAGGAGAGTCTAGGGAGCCTCAATTGTTTACCTAGTGGATGATTGATTTCGAATCCCCAAATATGGTAAGAACTCTAATGCCAAGCCAAGAAGCATGGTGAAGGACCCCCCTGAGAGCGAGAAGTTCGGCACAGGTATTAGATCTAATTCCACAGTGCCCGTGAAACCTGTAGAAGCTCTCAGGACCTAGATGGATGGTCATGCCACAACCACAAGAGTCAAACGAGACCCTGTCAAAGAATCTGACTGGGTAAGAGGACCAAATGTTTCAAGGAGGAGAGGGATGTTTAGAGGTTGATGTCTTGAATGGAGAGTATTCAAGATAGAAAGAGAAAATTTTACAGCTAGTTTGCCAGACGTCACGCTTCACATGCTCAAATATGAGGGCATTTCTGGAGTGCCAAATCCCCCAGATGATGAAGAAGGCCAACGTTTTGTGTCGAGGGTGATCCATAGTCAGTCTGCCAAGACATGAGACAATGTCAAAGCAGTCACATTCTGCAGGGAGAGTTTGTCAGTTGTAGCACGTGTCCAAACAAAAGAGGCAAAAGGGTAGTGGAGGAAGAGGTGGTTGATATCATCTCCACCTGATAAGTAAAGGCAATGTCCTCTCCACTTGATAAGAAAATGAAACATCTTCCCGGTCCTTGGAAGCCTCTCTTATAGAGTATTTCCCAAGTCAAAATCCAATTGTGTGCCACCAACTAGGGGAAACACTTGATTTTGAGTGGGAAATTCCATTTCCAACATCGAGCCAACGAAGAGAAAATTGAAATATTCCTAGGAGGTTGTTAGATTATCTGGTATGCTTCTTTTACTGTTACCTTTTCCTATTGTGAGCCTCCGCACTAGATAAACCTGTTTGCTTTTGTGGATTGGACAATCCCAGAGAGTTTAGATCTATAATGTATGATTTCCATTCTCGGATAAAAGGGACTGGAATTTCTAGCTCTGCAACATCTTTCCAATGTGTAATTGTAGGAGAGGAGAGATATTCATTTTCTATGTCATGTATCACAAAAAAACATTGATTATGCAAAAAAATAATGAGAGGAGGGGATAATATATGTGGACCTTCTAAGTGAGAGAGGAGGGGATAATATATGTGGACCTGCTAAGCCAGAGAGGGGGTACAGTCCAAGCTTTGGGGTGGATCCTGAACCAACATCCCATTTCAGATTCCCAAAAAGCCAATGCTTGGTGAGGAGGAGGTTGTGCCATGATATCGAGCAGTTGGGAGAATCTGGAGCACTAGCACGAATCCAACTGATGAGGTCTCTGTTCTGGAGGTATTCTAACTTGATAATTCAATTCCATAGACCATCATTACAAATTTCTCTCAAAAAGTTTTAAATAGGCAGTGCTAAGTTGAAGGAGGTAATGTCCAAGAGTCCCCATCTGCCTTATTTGGCTGTAAGGTTGAGCATCTCCAAACTGGGAAGATGAAATTTGTTGGAAAATCAGAAAGGCAAAAAGATTTGCTCTATGTTGATAATTACTTGTGATATTCTTATGTTCTTCTTGTAACTTAGTTCATCAAGCAATTACCAAAACCATAACATGAAGATCAAAGACAACAAATGTAGGTAGACAACCAAGGCAAACCCCCTATCTAGGGGAAAACCCAATCAACAACTCTTCCTTTATTAGTTTCATGAGATGATCCAAGACTCTTTGACCTAGACACAAACTTCCTCCAATCACCAAGTCAACCCTTCCTTACTTCTGTAGATGATGACCTTCCAACAACAGCTTTGACCTAACACTTCAATCTTGCAACAACATAATTTTGACCCAACAAAAAAAGAACATCGATCCTAATGTAGTACTTAGAACTTCTAGAAGCAACCCAACAAATTCACATGTGTGAGAGGGAGATGACCCATAAATTCGACCTTCTAGCAATACTTCTTCTCCTCTAGGAATTTTGCATTTTTTTTCTTGTATATTGAACTTGTGAGATTGTCTCCTCCAAATGAATCGAATTACACTCCATATATACCATCTCTGTATTTTGAATTACCCTCATGTAGGTCGACAAGTAAGGGTCGACTTGGTGTGGAGGTGAAAAATTACATATCTTACTCAATAATAATTCTTTTTACATGATTCAAAAGCCCGAGAATGGTCTCTTTAAATGGACAATGAATCTAATGGCTTAATATAAAACTGAGAAGCCCTCAATGGGGACTTTGACCTAAAACATGATGTTCCAAGCATGAAACCCATGCTTTAATACATCAAAATAATAATAATGATAATAATAATTCCTTAAACTTTCTTTTGATAAATACATTTCATTATGACTCAAATACAATTATGAAGACTGAACCTAGTTACATTCTTCAACACTCCCTTTTAACTAGGGAGGTATTCATACATACATATACAAGTACATGGAAGATCTCAAAACACATGAACCATGAAGAGTTTAGGAACACATGGTGCCATAGACTAGATTCTTGACCAGGGAAATCTATCCGGGTGGGACTAAGATGGACTAAAGCTTTCAACATCTCTAGGTACCAGTAGGCTTACTTGCTAACCATCAACCCAGGGAACTAGGTGTGTAATGCAAGGTCAGAGCTCTATGACCAACACCACCCTCCTTTCTTCGGGAATTAGACAACACACAGGCCGACCAGATGTCCTCTCAGGCATACACAATGCCTCAACACATCAAATCTCTCTCAATCAAACAGATCAGTATCATCGAGCATGCTTCCAAAACTTTGAGAGATTTATTTGAACAATCATAACCCGAATCGGTAACAACCTTACACATAAGTAAACACAGACCTTCAGGGTTTTCAATCATCTTGATGCTGCTTCACAATTTATCACAATAGGACTTAGAGGCTTCCCAAACAAATCTTGATAAAGGTTTCCTCAATCATACAACTTCCTTTCCTACTTCACATGCAACAACATATTCTACAACCAAATCCTTCTTTTCTTCTTTCAGCGACACCTCAATATACATTCTTCAATTTCTTCTTCAAGGTGTCCATCATGACTACAATATGTCCTCCCTCTCAAGTTGGGAGATATACCCTTTATTTGATCTATACTCCCTCTTAACTTAGGGAGATCAACTTCTTTTCCATAACATCAGAGAAGCTTTCATGGCTTCCATCCTTCTTATCAAAGTCATCGTGATCATCATCATTCATATAACTTTATTCATCATGCTTATCAATCAAATCAACTTTACTAACGAACACCTTTATCATCTTGAAGATTATGTACTTGCACAACTTAGACAACAAGTACAACAAAATACATATTTATGAAGATAACCATATCAGAGTCATAATGGAAGCATAAAACTTTATACATCAAATACCTGAACTTAGTTAGGTTCATAATTAGTAAGATACACATACTTTTAAACTTCAATTTCGGGTTAAGTTATAAACCTTAGATCACATCAGTAACTCAAACAAAGGGGTAATTTTAGGGGCGAATAATCGCCCAAAGGCGAAATTTAAGGCTTTTTATATTTTAATGGGGTGAATTTTTAATTAAAATAATAAAGACTTTTTTATATAATTAGCCCTCATTTTATTTAAAAATTAATTGAGCTCAGTAGCAGTAGACATTGGACAATTTTTTTTTTTTTGGTTCGCGGGCCCTGGTCAATGAGTCCGCTACGTCCAGGTTCGAGAAATCTGGGTGGACCCCACCCGAAGGGGGTCCACCCGTCGGTCACCACAGACCTAACCCCAAGAGCTTTCGGGTTTCGACCTTGTGACCTCCCATTGGCGAGGCCCCGACTTGACCGATTGTGCTAACCCTTGGGGCTTGTAGACATTGGACAATTATATTTGTATACTTCTGTTTTAAACTAAAACAAATCGAGGGCTAAAAGGAATGGATTGATTGCACTAGTCATCCTTCTATAACTTTCCAACATAGGCTGGAGTAAATAGATTGTAATTTGGGTAATTTTTCTAACTGCAAACAGGGACATATTTGTGTATTGGTAGGGAAGCTATGATGGCCATTATGTCAGGCCAGGTGATCGCACTCCCTTGATCGTGAGCACGATTGTGATCAAGATGGAAGACTTCATAGTCTAGATTGATTGTTTAGCAGTGATAGTTAGTGGGCTCATTCACAAAAGCTTTTATTTCACTAATCCTTTTTATAGAGTTATCAGATTCAATTTCCAAAGGTTTTAATTACACTATAGAGTTGAGTTCCGAGAGAGTTGTGATTCACAGTGTTAAGTATAGTAGCTATGACACTTGAATGAAGACAAGCATAGTAGAGGTATCAGACTCTGTTATAAGCTTACCTACATATTATAAGGGACTTGGTTGGTTTTTTTATAATTTTATAAACAAGTTCCATGTTATGGAAATGTGAAAAAAAAAATAGTGATATTTCCACCATGTGGCTCTTGTCATATATGGTTTTATACTTCTTCAAAAAATTCTCTAAGAGTTCACAATGCTAAAATTCACCAGGACTTTACAAAGTTTTATTATTTAGTGAAAGACTCGCCAAGACCTTACAAGATTTTATAATTGAGTAAAATATTCACCATGCCTTGTGAGAGATTCTCCAAAAAATTATATATACATATTATATTATTGATAAATTCGCCTTCCATTTTCCTATATACCATGGAGATTCGCCCATTTATTATATTTATAAATTTAGGGGGGGTTCTTAAAATTTTCCCTGGGTTAGAGACATTAGGATAGAGGAATTGAGTTGGCATGAGTTCAAGATGCTTTTTAGGAAGAAATACTTATCATAAAGGTACTATGATAGTAAGGCCAAAGAATTCTATGAGCTAAATATGGGATTGATGACAAATGATGCATATACGACCAAGTTCTTGGAGCTATTGAGGTATGTACCATATCTTAAATATGAGAAGGCTAAAGTTCAGTGATTTGTCAGTGTTTTTCCATTAACATTTAGAGATTGGATTGAGTATGATGAGCCTCAGTCACTTGAGGAAGTTATTGGGATATTTAAACATTGCTATGAACAGTCGAAGCATAAGAATGAATATCAACAAAGATGGAAAGGGAAATTTAAATTTAAAGGTAAATGGAAGCCAAAAGTACCAAGGCCTCAAAATACGGAAGAGAAAGAAAATGTGGCACCACAAATGAATTTTAATGTAGATAGAAAGGACATGGGTCACATAAGCAACATAGAGGTGATGGTACTGGACGGTTGGAGTGTTGGACATGCGGTAATGAACACCTAAAGAGAGATTTTCCACATAATAAGGCTAGTAGGCCTCAAATGTACAGTGCATAGGAAACGTCGACTATTGGAGATATTGTTCAGAGAATTCCTCATATCTATGCAGCACTGGATAAAAAATAGGCAAACCATTAGGCATCTATCATTGAGATGGACGGTAAGATTTGTGATCAAGTTGTTTCTATTTTGATTGACCCTGGATATAATTTTAGTTATGTTATTCCTGACTTGGTGGATAAGTGTGCTTTGAATAAATAAGTGCATCTAGAATCTTGGTTAGTGCAGTTGTCTACAGGTACGAAGAAGAGAGTTCATTGTTGGGTAAGAACTTGCACATTTTATTTAAATGGTATGCCTACCACAACACATTTGAATGTATTACTGTTGGAATCATATAGTATGTTTTTGGGCATGGATTATTTGTACCTTCATAGGACCAATGTGGATTCTTATGAAAAATCCATTGAGTGTGTGGATGGCAATGGATAACCAAGAGTCTACAAGGAAACAAGAAATCCACATCATTTAGGATGGTGACAGCTATGCAGGCCAAGTGAAGTTACAAAAAAAGGGTGTGTGTTATTTGTAGTGCATATTTCTAGCGACAAAGGTAAGGAAGTTAAGGATGTGGATGTTTTGAGCAGGTACCTAGTTCTACAACAGTTTTAGGATTTGTTCCCTGCAAAGATTTTAGAGTTTCCACCTCACAAGCAAGTAGAATTTGCTATTGAGTTAGTGCCAAGGGAAGCTCCAACATCAAAAGAACCATACAAGATGAGCACACATGAGTTGATAGAGTTAAAATTACAACTGAAAGAGATTCTTGACAAAGGATACATTAGGCCAAGTGTATCACCTTAGGTTGCATCAATATTGTTTGTAAAGAAGAAGGATGGTACTCTTAGATTGTGCATTGACTACAGGAAGTTGAATAAAGTGACCATCAAGAATAGGTATTCGTTGTCGAGGATTGATGACTTGTTTGATCAACTGAAGAGAGCAGAAGGTTCTCGAATATTGATTTGAGATATAGATATCATCTGGTATGAATTAAAGAGTAGGACATTTACAAGACAACATTTTGAACCAGGTGAGCATTATGAGTTTGTTGTAGTTCCTTTCATTTTGACTAATGCTCTAGCTACATTTATTTGTTTGATGAATAATGTTTTGTGTCCCTATTTGGATAAGTTTGTTATTGTGTTCATTGATGACATAGTGGTATATTCTAAAAATGAGGAAGAGAATGGCGAGAATTTGGTAGTAGTGTTGAGGTTATTGAGAGATCATTAGTTGTATGCTAATCTCAACAAGTGCAATTTATTTCAGACTGATATACACTACTTGGGACATGTGGTTTCCAAGGATGGCATAATAGTGGACCCAGAAAAGGTAAGAGCTATCATGGAGTGGGAAGCTCCCATGAATTTGGATGAGGTGAGATATTTCATGGGGTTAGCACGATACTATAGGAGGTTAATTAGGAACTTCTCACAGATCGCTTATCCTATTACATCGTTGCAGAGGAAAGGTAAGAAGTTTGAATTGACAGAAGAGTGTGAGGCCATTTTTGAGAAACTTAAGTAGTTGTTGACACATGCTCCATTGTTAAATATCATAGATCCAAAAAAATAATTTTAGTATGTACAAATTCTTGCAATAGAGGACTTGGTGGATTCCTTACGCAGAAAAGACAGGTAGTGTTCTATGAGTCACAAAAACTGAATGAGCACGAGCAGAATTATTTGACACATGATCTTAAGCTAGACATGATCATACATACATTGAAGATGTGGAGACATTATCTTCTTGGCATGAGGTTTATATTGATGAGTGATCACACTGGGTTGAGATACTTGTTTGACTAGCTGAATCTAAATTCCATGCAAGCTAGATGATTGGCCATGATGAGTGAGTTTGACTTCGAGATCCAGTACATCAAGGGAAAGGAAAACAAGGTCGCAGATGATATTAGCAGGTGGATATAGGTAACTCATATAGAAACTATGCGTCCCTATTGGACATATCTACAGGATAGGATCTTGAAGGCAAGTCAGCAGATGGAGATTGTGCACAAGTTGCAGTAGAGTACATGTACAACTACAAGTGCAGGTATAGGTGCATAGGATATGGACTATTGTCTCACCACAGATGGATTGGTTAGAATTAGGAACAAGATATGTGTCAGACAATAGTGAGCTCAAGAAGGTGATCTTGAGGGAGTTTCATGCAAAACCATATTCAGGTAACCCAAACTATCATAATTCATTGACAGCAGTGAGGAAGTTTTATTATTGACCGAATCTAAAGAAGGATGTAGCAGAGTTTGTGGTTAGATGTTTGGATTGTCAGCAGGTAAAGGCATAGTGTAGTCATCTAGGTGGACTGAAAAAACTGATTTTTATTCTAGGGTGGAAATGGGAGGTAATTTCCATGGATTTCATCACAAGTTATTCGACGACAGTGAGACAAAAGGATTCCATCATGTTTGTTGTGGATAGGTTGACAAAGTTTGTGCACTTCATTCTAGTTAAGACTATGTATTCAACTAGTGATGTGGCATAGGTGTTCATCAGAGATGTCATGAGATTTCATGGTGTTCCAAAGAGGATTATGTCATATAGGGATGTAAATTTCACTTCCAAGTTTTGGAAGGAGTTGTTTGCAGGTTTGGGTATAGAGTTGGCCTTTAGTACAACTTATCATCCATAGACAGATGGATAGACAAAGAGGGGAAACATGATCTTGGAGGATATGATGAGGGTGTATGTGATACACCAACATAGAAGATGGGAGGAGTATCTTCCATTGGTTGATTTTTCATAGAATAATGGTTATCAAGAGTCATTGAGGACGAGCCCTTTCGAGGAATTGTATGGGAAAAGTTTTGATAAGTACATCTTCCCTAAGTGGGTAGTTACACTTAGAACAACATGGGTAAAGGGTTTTAACCTTTTCCTACAATAGATAGATAAGATAAAGGAACCTACTTGTGATCCTTTGCTTCCTTTGATATCCTTTGAGTTGCTCCCATCGCTCCTGCTAAAACTAAATTTTCTCAATTGGTACATGCTAACATAAACAGAAGATGACAACAATCAAATCATATGACCTATCTACTATAAAAAATGGAATCGACAACATTTAAACATACATTCATCATAGATATGAACAAAATTATGGGAAAAGGAACAAACAACTTTATTGATTGATAGAACGAGAAGTTACAACCAATGTGGTTCGATCCCGTGTCACTCATCGAGCTTAGTCCAAACCCTCATCACACCAACAACACATCAATCCAGCAACATAAAATTACTTGAAAATGATTTCAAGTCTCAAACCAATAGTATTTATTTGTAATATCCAAGTTCTAGCCTCCTAATCACTATGATGAGTGGTCAATTTATAGGGAACTGCAAGTAGTTTTGTCATAAATTGGGCATTGAATAGTTTTATTTAATTGGAGTTAGTTTCCATGGATAAAGGGATGCGAGGATAGAGGGTTGAATGGTCCATAGCCTATCCAAAAATGAGCTCGTAGGATGAGATAAGAGCTGGGTATCCTTCTAGAATGCTCTAGAATCAAGGAATATTCCTAGAATCCTATGACAATTTCGCTCATTCTCACCCAACGTAGGTCTAAGTGGGCCTAAGTGCACTATAGTGTAGGTTTGAATGGGCCTACCTGCTATGCAGCATAGTTGCCCCTAACCAAGGCTGTGCTGGTGTTCCAAGGAGTCATTTCAGCAGGGTTTCAAGCTAGGAAACTTTCATGGATGAAAGCATTCAATTTGATGACTTGTCTAGGGCATGTAGCAACTAAATTAGGGTTTGATGAGCCCTAATTGTACTGATATTCTCATCAGGAATGATGTGCCCAAATAGACCTGTAACAGCTGCCCCATAAAGCATGAAGTAAAAAATGATAATGTTGAGTGATATACTTTATGATGTGATGAGGAGGATCAGAAGTGGACGATGATCTGCATTAAATACAATACATAATATCATGATATCTTTGAATTTTTCATGAATTGTTGAGGGAAGGCATACCCATAGTCAACATATACAATTTTCATTACATGCACATAAATCAGATAGTCGTCTACAGATATAGACCCATGATAGGATGACTATCTGTGTAAATCCATCATACAGATGATTTAGTACTCTCCTGATATCCCAACCTGGATGGATGAAACTAGATCCGGGGTCTTATATCTCATCCAATCATTCACTCAAGTACGAGTCTAACCATGTGAAAATATGTTATGGATTCGAACATGGAAAGACACTGTCTGATTATATGTAAGCTATTAACAGACGCGAGAGAAATCACCAATAATGATAATGATTCTCAAGGTACTACAGTACATTCTGCATGGTATGAATAGATGTTATGGTTTTGAACACAATACAAAGTATTTTGGCTGAAGGCCTATGATGTCAACCTATCGCCAAAAGCGAGAAACTTGCCATTGATGTATGCAAGCCTCAAGGTACTGGAAGGGTTTTTCTAAGTCAACTTCCTGGATAATGCGGTGATGTCAACAAGAAGTGACTCCTCATAGGAGGGCCTTGATGTATCCCCCCTCAACACACAATTTTCAGGAATGGCGGTCATGAAATGAAAGTTTATGAGTATTTCAAAGGATGAAATTTACGGAGTTACTTCTCTTGAACATATCGGTGACACTGAATGAATTGGTAGCATTGACCCAAAACCAAAGTGATGGATGGTGTGATAGACCATAGGTATGATAACCATCAAGTAGATAACCCAACCCAAATAGTCACAAAGATGAAGTGAAAGTGTCATGTTCAAGGGCGACTTGCTACCATAAAGTGATTTATGTCGTTTCCATTTTCCCCAGTCATTGTTGACTAGTACCTCTTTATTTTTTAACAAGCTTGAGGAGGATAACATATGTCTGTAGTATAATTCCACCCTTCAGGTGAATCCATCACTATGTGAGGTTTTAACAAGTTTAGTGAAGGTGAAACTTGTTCTTGTCATGATGGACAACTTTGTCGCTATTTGATGATTTAACAAGTTTAACAACAATGAGAACTTGGTCCTTTTCATGTTTAGAGAGTTTGAAAAGGGACAAAAAGAAAACTCCATAAGTTATTTTTCATAAATTTGTCTCTCAAGTCTAAAAAAGCATAAAATAATACAAGAGAGAACCTATTTATTATGTTCGATCAACGTATTCCTTTTTTGTAAGTAATCTATTTCAATTCGGAAAAGGGTTAAACTTATACTGAGTAGATATCGTTTCCAATATGTTTACGAGTTGAAAATGACAAGCACTCGACAATATTTTCATATTTTGAGAGTCTGAAAAGAGCTTAAAGAGGACTCTAGGGGGTTCCTTTTTTGATGTTTAACAGAGCTAAAAAAAGAGATAAAAGTATGCTTTGTGGTCAAAAGTATAATTTACGATCATGCACATCAAATTCACTATGTCAGTTGTAAACCTACTCAAAGAACCTCCAAATGGATTAAACATACCTGTTTCATTGGTAAAAACAGGTAAAAACTATAGTTTATTAATCTAATGAACATAAAATAACCATAAAACAATAATTTACCAAGTCATTTTTACCATTTGATATATACCATTCAGTTTTGTGCTCTGAACCAGTTTTTACCTCAAACTTCAACAGCTGATTGAGGGAGATTCTATGGATCATTCTTTGTGTCATCAGGACCAGGTAGGAGATCTACCTCTTCTCTTTCATTTAATGTCATTCTTTTTCGATTTCAGCAATTTTTTTTTTGGGTTTTGGGGTCCCTAGGGAAAATATACCATGCCCTGGGATCAACGCAGCCCAATGCATCAAAAATTGTACTGCAGCGCAATCAAGTAGAAGTGGAACTACCTTGCAGCAAACTGTTTCAAAACCAGGGTTGCGCTGGGCATTGTTTAGAAATTTGTTTCATCATCCTTACCCAAAATCTCTTTAGTTTTTTGCATGAAATGGATCCTAACTATTAGAATTTGATCGAATCAGAATGGCTATCACTTGTTGTGAAAGAGAACACGAAGAATAGGATATGGCTGCCCTAAATTATCCTAGTACTATTGAGGCCCTCTGAGATTGTGGGTTACTCAAATATTTTAGGTTATCTGGGATGAGGCAATAGTTAGAACTATTGTAGTTCTTGGTTCATTCATGGGATCCAGGGAAACATGCTTTTCAAATAGAGGACAAAGTGCTCCCTATATTGATCGATGATATTTACTTTATCACAGTATTGTTGAGATGTGGTTCCCCCATTTCTCTTTCAGGTTCTGCCCGTGGGGGTGAATCAGTGAGGGACTATATTCGACAATTCTGTCAGCCAAGTACACATCCTAGCAAATATGGGAAGATAAACATCAGGGATGTTCGTGATTTTCCCTTGCGAACAATACGCTTTACTATCACAAAGTTGGTGGTTAGTACGACACTTCATTTGGCGAATCGATTATACATGCAGTATATGCTCGAGTGTCTTGAGCCAACTATATTCAACTGGTGTGAGGCAGTACTTTCTTTGATGAAAGAGCAGTTGACTAAAGTAAAGAGCGGTAAGAAGAAATTTTTTGGCTATGGTTCGATCTTGATTTCTTTTACTTTGGAGAGAATTCCATTCATGCAACCTTAGCATGTGTCATTGAGTTTAACTGGTCCCAGAGATCCATGGATGCAAATATGGGTTGAGTTGATGGCTAGACATGTTGGTCAATCATCAATCTGATTTTCTACTACATTCTTCAGTTGTCTCCGTCGACAACATATTTTCATAGAGGAGCATCCGTATGCAGGGATTGATTTTCATGGAGATCCAGGTTTGAGATTACTAGTGGTTCTTCAATGGGGTGGTATAGGTAAATTGTTTTGACCATGTGTTTTTAATTTTTTGAGTTTTTACATGTTTTTGTGTTTTTAGATGTTTCCAAGACTAAAATAAAAATGTTCTCATGCATACAAATGTTGGCACTGTTCTACCAATGGGTCATCAATAGGAGGTGGGTGAACTAGTGAGGAGAAATGTTGGAAGAGCAGTTCTCCTAGATTTGGACCTGACCGAGACACTAGCAGAGTTGCAAGATCATATAGAGGGGTTAACTCTCGGTATACCAGATGTTAGGATCAAGGAGTTACCAATGAGGCTACAACGCCATACTATTGGTGTACCTAGCCGTTGGATGAGGCTATTGTGCATGATAGCTCAGGCAATGACCTATTATCATTAGGATCGTTAGATCTACTTAAGATGATTTACTGTATGCATTTTTAGGTTTTGAGGTCAGATGATCAACATGTCTTGGACACAAATTTTCTTAAAAACTTTAAACATCTATCTATTTTACTTTCAATGTTTTTGTATGGTTATGTGTAATCCTATTCAACTGTTGATGTGAATTGAAAATTTACTTTTTACATATGTCATAAATGTCTGTTTAACACATAGTTTGCTAAAGAATCAGTCAATGTGTTAAAGTTTATGGAAATGTGTTGATATTGAATGTAATCAAAATTTCTTTCCAAGAGACGAACTCTAAGGAACATATGATAAATAGTTGGATTTCGAACAGTATAAACATTCGTAACTTGTAGTATGGCAAGTTGTGAGTCTAGCCTAATAATTATTTAGTGAATTCCAAGTGATATGGCATCAGAGAGGAGTTTGATCAATGTGCTATACTCAACAATATGTTTTGTAGAACGACCGAAACAAATCCCTTGAAAAATCACTAACTCTCCACTTGGAGCGAATATGGCCCATGCTGCAGAAGATAGGTTATGCATACTACAACTAGCACCATAGATATAACCAACAAATGGTTCCAAAGATTTTGATGTCTGCAACAAACACAAAGAGGATTAATAACCACATGAAAACTCTAAAAGTCACACTGTGACACACACACACACACACAATCAAAGCATATATACAATGTTTTTACTACGCACAATCAAGCATAGTAACAATTAAGATACAACCTGTTTCGGGGCTACGACAATGGAATTCCATCATAATCAACCAAATCGTAAGCGACTTTTGCCAAAACACGCTTGAAAATATAGGGGCCCATCCATAGTGGTTCAAATTTTCCCGCTCCTAATTTATCAGCTTCCTGATCTTAAAGCAAGACCAGGTCTCCTTCTAAGAATATGTGAGGCTGGACATTATGGTCATATTGTGCCTTAATTCGTTTCTTATGTGCTTCATTGGCCAATGCGGCTTCACGATCTGTTTCATCTAGATGGATGAGCTTTAAGAAACATTATTCCTCATCAGAAGTGTCAGGTAACAAGTCAATTGCAAGTTTTAGTGATGAAATTTCATATTGCCTTGGCAAGATTGCCTCCAGACCATTCATCAATTGGAAAGATGTGAATCCAGTTGTGTTTCTTATCGAGGTTCAGTAAGCCCACAAAACTGAATACAAGATCAAATTCCAGTTTCATTTGTGAACTCCTATCATTCGTTGAAGCAATCACTTAAGGATTTTGTTGATGGCTTCAACTTGTCCATTAGCCTATGGATAATAAGGAGTAGAACTATCATGTGAATGTCCCAACTTGGCAGTTAATTCAATCATCATGTGATTGTGAAAATGTGAACCATGATCTGTAACTATGGCTTGTGGTACACCAAACCGTGCAACCACATGGTTGAAGAAAAAAAGTGCAGCTGTCTCACCACTGTTGTTTAATGTAAGCATTGCCTCGACCCATTTTGTAAAATAGTCAATGGTGACAATAATATACCCATGCCCCCTAGCTGAGGGAGGATTACATGTCATGAAATCAATGCCTCATTTTACAAATGGTCCAATAGTGATGAAAAAATGCAGTGGTGCAGGTGGTAATCAAGTTTTATTGTAAAAAATCTGGCATGCATGACAACTTCTGACAGTAGTAATGGAATCGTTAAATATGGTTGGTCAGAAGTAACCAACACGGAGAATCTTATGTGCGGTAGCATAACCAAATAAATTTCCACCACAAGCACCAAAATGGTAATCATTTAGAATTTTCTTGTCTTCCTCATGTGTGAGGCACCTCCTAAAGTCGTATCAATACCGCAACAGTAAAGGGTGTTGTCAATGATCAGATAATCTTTGGCTTGATATCAAATACGTCATTGTTGTGAGTGAGAGCTATTGGGCCGGAAAGTTTGGGTCTGGAGATAGATCAATATATCTCCATATGAAGGTTCAGATGACGAGATCAGAAATAGAGACTCATCTAGAATTGATGGTTCCATTATTGAGTTGATGGCAGTAGAAGGAAGGTCGCAAATAAGCTTGGAAAAAGCTAGAGATTTCTTTGATTTGGATTTGATGAATTCCAAATAAAATTCCTACAAAATGACGATCCATTTTGGATATTTTCCCCCCAGCAATTGACTTGACAAGATGTATGTCATAGGGTTGCAATCCAAAATGACACTGGTCTTTTGGAGCAAGATATAATGGCAAAATCTCTGTACAACTTGAAAGATAGCCAAATCTAGCTTCTCAACATAAGAATACTTAACTTCCGTATCATTGAGATTATGACTCAAATAATAGATTGGATGTTCAATCCCATCTTCTTCTTGGATTAAAACCATATCAATGGTTGTATCTGCAGCAACAAGATACATGAAATAGTCCTTTTGATAAATAGGGGAATACATTAATGATGCTTAAATAAAGGTATATTTGAGAGCATCAAAGGAAGCTTGCGCAACCTGGTGCCAATGGAAGGGAGTTCCCTTTTTAAAAGGCGAGTGAATCCTTTAGCCATTTCAACATAGTTGGGAATGAATCTCCTTAGAAAGTTAGCCTTCCCTTGGAGTCTTTGTAACTGAAGTGAATTGGAAGGTGGAGGCAAATCAAGAATTGCCTTAACCTTCAAGGGGTCGAGTCAAATTCCTTCTTTAGACACTACGAAACCAAGAAATTGACTAGAACCAAAACAAAACACACATTTATGTGGATTGAGTCGAATATTGTAGTGTCGGCACCATGAAAAGATGGCTCTAAAATGTTGCAGGTGATCATTCCATTTCCGTGAATGAGCAGGTAAGTCATCTAGATAGGGTTGAAGAATGTGTTTTATGTTGTGGAAGGCATAATTCATTACCCTCTGAAAATTTTCCCCATCATTCTTCATACCAAAAGGGAGTTTCCTATATGTGAATGTGCCCCAGGGACAAATAAAGGTAGTTTTATATTGGTCTTCTTGGCAGATATTGATCTGATTATAGCTGGAAAAGCCATCCATAAATGAAAATATTTCACATCCAGCACATTCATCAATTATCTAGATGATAATGGGAGTACGATAGTTGTCTTTTTGACAAGCATGATTAACATCCCTATAATCAACACACACTCATATTGTTCCTTGTTTCTTCATGACAAGAACAAGATTGGAAACCCAATCGGTAAGAGGAATGGGGTATATGAAACCAACATGCAAAAGTTTTTCAACTTCTTCTCTTATGGCAGTAGCCTTCTTTGAATGAATAGGACGAAGGCGCTGTCGTACCGGCTTGACATCAAGATAAATTTTAATCTCATGTTCAACTATACTAGAATCAATACCTAGCATTTCCTCATATGACCAAGCAAATATATCACAAAATTCACGAAAAAGAGCACAGTAAGTTTCAAGTTTCGATGGATAACAAGATTTTCCAACATGGATATTTTCTACAATTCCTGGTTTGGTCGAAATATCGATAGAAATGGTTTCTTTGATATTCAATAAGTTTTGTTCAGAATCAACTGTGTCTATAAATACATAATTCGAAAGGAAATCAATTATTGAAGGGTGATTTAGCTCATTTGGAATATTTTCTATGTGATCTGGAAGATGGGATCGATGATGATAATCTACCCATGGTTCTTCTTCTGTCATCATTGATTGGATGATTCCTTCATTAGTAGAAAATGCATGTGAAAAAGGATCAAAGGAAGTACCATATTCCAATGAACAATCAACCCATACAATTGGTGATGATGGATGTGGATTTTTCACACAAGCCAAAAAGATTGATTTCTATGCGAGCTCAATTGGGCTTAGCGGCATGGTTTAACTATGCATATCAAGTTTAGAATTATAGGAAATATTTCATGAGTCAGATGAAGCAGAAGATATCATGTTACAGGTCTCAAATTTTGCAATTTTTGCCATTTGTGATGGTGATGGTAGTGAAAAGGTGCCCATTGGGGAAGAATCTTTGAAGAGACCTACTCCAGTGTTTTGAAGAGATAACGGAGGTCCGTGAACTAACGGAATGCTTCCAGTTTCCTATAAACTAGAGGCAAAGAAGGCGAGTTGATCAATTACTGTGGTTCCACCTTTATGAGGGAAAGCGATCATACATAAGCATGTCGAAACCACAACAGCCATAGCATAAACCCACGATCTTCCTAGTAAAATATTGTAGTGAAGGGGTCTATCAACGACCTCAACTTCAACAGTTACAGTTTTCCCCCCTAATTCTATCTGCAAGTTACTTAAAATTCCACAAGGTGTATAAGTGCGACCGTCAAATTCTTTTAACGTCGTAGGTGATCCTGAGAAAGGTGATGAGCCAAGTGTTTTCTAGCAACTCATTGACATGATATAAGTAGATGCACCCTCGTCAACAATGGTTTGGTGAATGAGTTTATTCAAAGCATTTACTTGGATCAAGAATGCTAACTGTGATGGTAATTGTGGCGTATAAGCTGCATAGTTAAAAATCATGAGATTGGAATCCGTTGGATCAATTCCACCAATTGCTAACAATAAAGCATGCTTTTGGGAGGAAAAATTTTGAAGCACTTCGAGTGTCGACATAGCAGAAGGTGACTGAGCCAAATATTCTACTATGTTATAATTTTGTGTTTCTCGAGCTCGAGGGTTGAATGTATATTTATGAACATCTTGCTTAGGTGGTTTTATTGTTAACTCTAGTGCAATGGTGGTGGAATGGAATCAGGCAAAGTCAAAGTCGAAGTATTGGGTTGATCTGTAGCCTAGTTATTCAATGACAACAGCGGATTATTGCAATATTTACTTCGTGTAGTCATCAAAACATCAGTCTTAGGCTTAATGGCAGATAACATAAGCACTTGTGAAGTAGAAGCATGATCTGTAGCAACCACATGAGTCTCTGGGTTTGGAAAAGGGTCTATTAACACAACAGATGTACTAGAAGTCTTAAGAAGTTTTGAGACTTCAGAGCAGTGAGGATAGTCTCACGTAAAGTTCTCATCATTATAAATTAAACATGGCTAATGAGGTTTCCTAGCTAGAGAAGAGGAATCAAATGATTTATCTTGAGGGGGAGAATTTTTTTTCTTTTTGGTTTTCCCCTTTTTCTTGCTTCTAGGTTTCTTTTCATTTTTACCTTTGTCATATGACACGGTATTTATTTTAGAAGAAAGTGTATTATCAAGTGCACTAGAAGTTTGATTTAAAATAGCAAGTCTTTGACTAGATGGTCTACTTGCTGTTTGAGTGCTTGAAGAACCTCTCACACTGTCACTTGCATGAGAGTCCTTACTGGATGGAGGTGGTGGAATAGTAAAAAATGGTCCAAGTGCATTTGGAATCTTATCATAGAGCATGCTAGACTAGGTGCAAATCAAGTCTAAGTATTGGGCACGATAAATTACTTGTTCTTCAGTAACAGCTCCTCCTTTAGCCACATCCTTGGTGATAGATGGCAACAAGGATTTAACAAACCACTCAGCTAAAAGATGATCAGGAACAAAAGTTTTGACCATTCGACGACGACGATGCCACTCATGAATATGATCAGAAATGTGAGTAGCAGTGGCCTGTCTGAAGTTTGTCAACAGTTCCATTCTAGTTTCATATCTAATGGGTAACTGGAAATGGGTTAAAAATGTAGTGGCTAAGGATGTGAAGTGGTCAAATGAAGCTCAAGGTAATTCAATATACCATTTTGTAGCTAGACTAGTGAGTGTTCACTGGAAAAGATGTAGTCTTACTGAATCATCATTTAGGGAGTTGGATGAACACCATTAATGAAAAGTCATAACATGATTAGGTGGATCTTCTCCAGGGTTTCCATTGAACTTAGGAATATTAGAAGGAAATTTGTGTGGATTCACTGGCCACCAAGGTTCATAAAGAATGGGATCACTGGTAAGCCGATTTAAATATGGTAATTCATGTTGCGACAAAAGGCAATTGTCAGTTTAGGTTGGATTGACCGTAACCAGGGTAAGATGGAATTGCCTGGGCAATAGGCCTTTGCATACTATCATAAGGAATCTGTTGCTGGTAACCTTGATAGGGGTAGGTTTGTTGAGCATATCCAGTATAAGGTGGTTTTTGGGCACTAGGATAAATTTGTTGTTGTCCAAACCTAGCATAAGCTTGTTGACTAGGACCTGGGTAAGCTTGCTATTAACCAAACCCAACATAGGCTTGTTGACCAAGTCCAGGATAAGTTTGGTACTGTTGGAATTACTATTGTTGATATTGTGGCTGCCACGGTTGTTGATGTAATGGTTTCTGCCCACCAATGTAAGTTTGATCAGGTTGTCAATAAATTAAACCAGTCTAAGTCTGCGTCATCCCAGTTAATGGTAAACTAGCCTAAATTTGTTGGATTCCAGACACAAATGGTTGTTGTATAATGGCTTGAGAAGACTGAGTCTGTAGACCTGAAACTTGAGGTTAAGAGGTTGAGGGATCATCTTGCAAAGTTTGAGATTCAATCATCTGAGCTTGCAACTATGGTAAAGTTGTAACGACAGTAGTAGGTATGGATGAAACATGTTGCATTGGTTGTGATGGATACATAAGCCTTGCTTGAACTGACATTGTAGGCTGCCCTTGAAAAACAATCTTTCTAGAATAAGTTGGACCTAAAGATGACTGTATACTGCCATATGATTGGACCCCAGAAAATGGAGGATAAGCATATTGGGCAAATTGTTCTCCATATGGAGGTAATCTAGTGTACAGTGGATACATTAGATGGTAGCCAGATGGACCAACTTGATATTGACTCAATGGATCAAACTGTTCAGTATCCGTAAGTGAAGAACTAGGTAAAATTCACGTGGACGACATGGGTGAAGACCATGGACTAGAAGAAACACCAGAGTGAGTTCTAGATAATGATTGGTAACCCAGTGGGATGGATGGACGACCATACAGATGTGACTCAGGTGTTGTGGTAAACATCGAAGAAGTAGCAAAAATAGATGTTGTCACAACTATAGCATATGGTATAGTCTGGGATGTTGTTTCAGCCATAGTCAAATGACCCAATAAATGTCCTAATCAATCTATGGGAGTTTGAAAGTAAACATGATCAAAAAGAGCATTTAACTGAGGATAAGAAGGATAAAGATAAAGCCCTGGTCCAAAATGAGTTGGAGTTCTGGGTGAAGTTTCTTCTTTAGATTCCTCTTTAATAAAAATTAAACCAGGTGGAAAGATTTCACATCAGATCTGTGATAAATTTTCGGTGTTTGACTCTACGATAAAGGATAAGTCTCAACAGTTACAAATGTCTGGGGATAAACCAATCGATCATCTTCTGGTATGGGAACAACTTCTGTTTGTTCAACTTCGAGATCCAAGTGCTATGGTAAAAGAACAACGGGTTCAGGATGAATTTCTTGAACAACTTCTGGTTGAACTGTGATAGGTTTGGGATCAACTTCTTGCTGGACAACTTCAGTTACCATTTCACTAAGTTCACTTTTAGTGTCCTCAAGTAATTGTAAAGGTTCCACTTCAGTAGCAGATAAACCAATAATAGTAGGAGTAATGGGGATCACAATACTTACCAATATAGGTGAATCTGGTAAATTAAATGTAGAACCAGAAGTTTGTGATGTACTGGACTCAGTTAAATGAGACTGCTTTTACCTACTAGGTGTAGCTTTAGGTGGTAAAGGCAGTTTACTTGTTGCCCTCTGCGAACAATGGGGTAAAGGTTGATTTTCATCCACGATTACTGATTTATTTTATTACAAAATGAAATAAACAAAAAGAGGGTAATCTAGGAAAAAGGATTACCAAGTAACTGTGAACTAAAATATACTACCTCAGTAAACCTAGGACTTAACATACGTGCATGCAATCTCCCTGAATGTTGTTTTCGGTGTATCATAGTATACAAGGCAACCGAATCAGTTACCTATGGATGGATAGAAACCTAATGTACTCCTGCCATATATACTTGAAAGTACATGGAGGCCCAATCCGTGCTAGCATTGTCTAATGCGAAACCGCACAGTGAGAGAATTCCTTAATAGTTTTTGTACTATAACACCAACCTAAATACCTGAAAGTACGTGGATGAGCTACGATATACTTACATACGTGGAATGAGGTATCACACTCGGAATGCATTGAAAACCATTAGAGACAGAAACTATGTTTAACGACACTGGAACATGTCTCTAGCCTAGACCTCGAAGTGTTCTGCGTTAAGTTACAATGCTCCATTAGGTTAATTGAGATAAATTTTAGTTAATATTTTTTAAAATTTTTCCTTTTAGGTTCACCGCATGACATTTCTGAAACTCCTAGAATGCAACTATGATGAGAAACATTATTTTCATTTGATTTAAACATTGAAAACCATAATTAAAAAGGATAGAGCAATCAAAATCTTTAAACAAAGAGCATAGAGCACATCTAATGCAACTTTCGCTATACCATTCCTACAAGAAAACAAAAACTTATAAATGCATCATGCATGTTTTTCTTTTCATTCCTTTAATTTTTAGATGAACATAAGGAAACTAAATGCACAAATGATCAATCAATGCTTTTCACAAGAAACGAAGTCTTTACGACAGTTTCTTTTTCAAAGAAATGAAGAATTTATGACAATTCTTTTTCAAAAAAGACTAATCGATGTAAGCTAACTTTGAAAATGAATTATAATGATAAAGAAATCTCTTAATAAACACTAAACAATCAAGTCCAAAGTAGGGCTAGGAGAAGAAATGAAAATTGATTTCAGAGTCATAGAAAACATTGATCTTTCAACAAGCAACATCAGAAGCAAATTTGGAAGAAAAACAAGCAAAAGATGGGTTTTTTGGCTTAACAGGGATCAACGCAACACTGAGTGGGAGACAGTGCACTATAGAGCATTGTTTCTAAGCTAAGGCTGCTCTACAGTGCACTGTGTCAAGACCAACATTGCGCTGATGCCAGAGAGCACAATCAACAGACATTTAAGCACAATTATTGACCAAAAAATCTTCAAGATGACTAGAAAGAGATCAATAAAGTCAAGTAAAGTCTACTAGGATGTAATACAATACAGGTAAACTACCAGGAATGATGGTTTTTCCCCAGCGGAGTCGCCATTTTGTTATATGGAATTTATACCTATGGATAAGTACACATTCCCTAAGTGGGTAGTTACACTTAGAACAATAGAAGTAAAGGTGTTTAACCTTTTCCTACAATAGATAGATAAGATAAAGGAACCTACTTGTGATCCTTCGCTTCCTTTGATCTCCTTTGAGTTCCTCCCTTTGCTCCCACTCAAATTGAATTCGATCAATTGGTACCTGCCAACATAAATAGAAGACGACAACAATCAAAGCATATGATCTATCTACTATAAAAAAATGGAATCGATAACATTTGAACATATATTCATCATAGATATGAACAAAAGTATGGTAAAAGGAACAAACAACTTTATTGATTGATAGAAGGAGAAGTTACCCAATGTGGTTCGATCTTGTGTCACTCATTCAGCTTAGTCCAAACCCTCATCACACCAATAGCACATCAATCCAGTAGCATAACATTACTTGACAATGATTTCAAGTCTCAAAGAAACAATATTTATTTATAATATCCATTTATATATATTTAGGATAGAGGGTTGAATGATCCATAGCCTATCCAAAAACGAGCTCATAGGATGAGATAAGAGTTGGGCATCCTTCTAGAATTCTCTAGAATCAAGGAATATTCCCAGAATCCTATGCCAATTTCGCTCATTCTTGTCCAGCACAGGTATAAGTGGGCCTAAGTGCACTATAGTGTAGGTCTGAAAGGGCCTACCTTCTATGCAGTGCAATTTCCCCTGACCAAGGTTGCATTGGTGTCCTAAGGAGTCATTTCAACAAGGTTTCAAGCTAGGAAACTTTCATGGATGAAAGCATTCAATTTGATGACTTGTCTAGGGAATATATCAACTGAATTAGGGTTTTATGAGTCCTAATTGTACTGATCTGATAGTCAGGAGTGATGTGCCAAAATAGACCTATTACACCATCAGTTGGAGTGATCCAGTTAACAGGGTTTTGATTGGACCAAATATGTTGGTAGACATGGAGCGAGAAAGACAAGTAATGAAGAAGAATTTGAAAGAAGTATAGGATAGGCAGAAGAGATATGCAAATCGAAATAGGTTGTTCAAGGATTTTTAGGTTGGGGAGCAAGTGCACTTGTGCATCCAACTAAGAAGAGCTCCTTTTGGATTGGATCAGGTGCTATGTCAGCACCATAGTTTTGTGGACCTTTCAGGATTATTGAGAGGATAAAACCAGTAGCCTATCGACTTGGAGCTCTCTCATTATTCTCTCTCTCTCTCTCTCACTCTTGGACACTTAGAGTTTACTTGAAGAAATTTTGCATTGGATCAATAAAGGAAAAGGAGGCAAGAGGAAGGAAGGAGAAAGCAAGGAATAATAGGAAAAAGTAGCCACAAAAGGATTCTTAGTAGGTATCAATTTTCATGTGTGTTTTCCTTTCTAGGTTTGGCATGCATTGTATTGCATGTGGTTCTTTGTTGTTATGGAATGAGTTTTGCTAGGTGTGATAGTGTTTTTAGCCTAGCCTTTCCATTTTCAGATAGTCATGGTGTGATGGGGTTCTCATGTTTCAGTTGACCTAGATTGCTGGATGGATTCAAAGTTGAGTGAGCTAGGTCTTTGAATAATAGAACACAAGGCCTAGTAACCCCTGAATCAGACTGTGGGTTGCAGTAAAGCTGTATTTTTTGTTGCCTCAGTGGGCCCAAGAATCCTTGAACAATGAATGATGAGATATACAATAAAACGTAGAGGTGGGTTCTCTCCATTAAGCCTAGTAATCCTGGGATGGGATATGCAATAAATCCTAGAGTGTGGATCTTAGTTTAGGGCCTAGTGATCTGGTTTGGATTGCAATAAAGCATGAGAGACAAGGAGATAAGAAAATTCCTCATGGTGTAGGTGGAGATATCCGGTGGCATCTGTGCTTGTTTTGGCCTAGTGATCTATTGTGGATTGTGGTAAAACCTAGTTTCTATTGATGAGGGTGAGGTGGTCTAGCCTAGGGATACCTTGGTTGGTTCTTTTGGTTTGAGTCCCACATTCATGCTTGGAATATGGCACGAGGGTGAATGGGTAAAGGGATAATTGGCTCAGCCATTCTATGGTCAGGTGGAACGTGGTAGTCCCATCCTAGGTTGGATTTTGCATCATTAATACGAGGTTATTTGTCCTTGTTAATTCATGAGTATTATTATGGTTTATATGTGTATTATATGGCTGATGTATCCTTGGTATTTCTGTTATTATTATGCTGGTTATGAGCATGTATTATGACAATGATGAGGTATGGCTCTCCTCATGATTTGATTTGTAAATGAATGAACAATGTATCTATGACCTAATAGATGATAATGCAGCTAATAATATAAGAGAACAATTCTTCTTAGTGATTCTGAGATAAGTATGAGACCCCTATGCTCAACTATGTTATTTAGACTTGTAGATTACATATTTGTGACATGTTTGACAAAATTCCTATCATGGCTAGTAAGGGTCTAGTCTATATCTTGTCATTTTTTTACAAAGCGTCATTGTTATGTTGCGCATTAATTTTTGAAAGTGTCAATGATTTTTGGGTAGTGACCTGGACTTTGGGCTTGAAAAAGTAGCACAAGTCCTAGAGTCGCATGCACTGGTATGAGGAGAAAATTCTCCAGACGCATGCATACCCATGTTATGGGAGCATCTGGAGCCTCTTGGATGCATGCTTGACCATATCAAGGGAGATTCTGGGGGTTTAATGATCTCAAACTTTAGCTGGTCTCAGGGTTTGATTACCTCAATGGTTGGTTATGAGCCTCAGTATTGCAACAAGAATGCTGCAACTCCCAAAGCTATCAACTTTAACAACCTAGGGTTTGTACAAAATTAAGAGGTATCAACACTAAATGTGTAGCATACAATGTGTCCTTCCTTCGCTATTATGATGTAATGGAGTGCATATAATGAAATCAAATCCTAAAGTAATTGCATAAAATGAAATGCTCGAAATGGAAACCTTAATCTATTGCAAGAAAGAAAATACAAGGAAAGAAACATATTCTAATTGGATAAAGTAAATATCATGAATGAAATGTCAGCCATTACATTTCAAAGAGTTTAGATCTATTAACAGAGTTCAGTAGATGTGGAAATCATCATTGTATTATCCATTTAATAAATTTGTCCATTAGCCCAAACCGTTGAAATTTTTTGCATGGGTAAAGAGGCAAGTCCTAAGTGGTCTTAAATCTTCCCTAATCATTGATTTAGAACCTAGGGGTCTTGATTCAACTCTAAGGGACAATAAACAAGCTTCTTGAACAAATGTGGGCAAGTATATACACATTGGAAGAGTACTAGAGGAAACTATAATTCACCGAAAGACCATGCAAATCAAATAAAAATTGGATGGGAAAATTTTTGTTATTGACTAGGATGTATTAGGCCTCCATTAAAACTGGAATAACTCAAAAATACCTCTGTTAACCCATACTAAAAAATGGCAAAAAATTACTAGTCTAAAATATAGAAATTCAAGAACTAGTGAGCTAGTATATCTATCAAATGCCTAACCTAATCAAGTGCATATTCAATGGGGTAATTTTTGTTATTGAGTAGATTGTTTTTGTGATCTAATGCAATTGGAATCAACTTGATTGAATCTTCTTATCATGCTATAAAAAATATCAGAAATTTACTATTATTTGCCACGAGGGACTTCTATAAATCTAGATTTGGGAATAAGCAAGCTAATCCAAGTAGCTCAATAATTACTATGAACTTCCAAAGTTGTTACAATGATGAAATGATGCATGTGATCCTACAAAATAACTTAATTCAACCATTTAACCTAATCCTACAACATGAAATCATTAATACTAAATGGAGAAATAGAAAAAAGACAAGAACAAGAGATGCATGTGAATAAGAGGAGAAAGGAAGAAAATAAAATGATACAAAATGGCTTTGAGGCTCTTGGGATGGTAATGTTGGCATTATGATTCAGGTGTTGTCCTTGATGGCAACTCACTCAGAGGTTTGATACAGGTGATGGCAACTTAATCTGATGGCAGATCTAGAGTAGTAGATCAAAAGAGAGATATACGCAGGTTGACCGTGATGAAAGTGCGTATATACACGGGTAATCAGAGAAAAAGGTGCGTATACGTACACAGCCAAGTTCACAGAAGGAAAGGTGCGTACATGTCGAAAAACTAAGTTTTGGTCCATGGTATTTGGTCCATGGTATTTTGGTATTGGTACATGGTATTTGGTCTGAAGTGTTGACCCCGGGTATTGGGTCCAAGGTATTGGTTCTACATGGTTTTGGACCATGGTATTGAGAGAAGCCTAAACCTGTATAAGGAGAAGATCATTAGGCCAAGTGGGTGTGCAAGAGTGAGCAAGATGAACATCTGATGAAGTGTGAGATCTAGTTGCTGGTTATGGGTTGGTGATGTCTTGCTTGATCTGGACCAAGGAGGCACTCATGTGAAGGATGAAGAACAATGGATTGGGATCTTAAGGCTTGGAATGATTATCATTATATGGTTTGATTATGGATAGACTAGATCTATTGACGCATGTTGTATGAATGTTATGATCTGGGTATGACTGATGTTTGGAACAGCTGCAATGTTATGAGTAAACATTTGCATATCTGTACGTGGGTTGGCTTTGGTAAAAGAGCATATACACGCAGGTTGGGCTCGTCCAAGTAGCGTATACAGTATGAAGTATGATATTTGAAGTTTCTATTGTTGTTGTTGCAGAGTTATGTAGACTGTGTTGTTGACAGGTTTTCAGAATTGGGTGATTCAGAGATGATGATGCAGGTTGTATTGTAATGGTGATTGTTTTATGGATCCATTGTGAAAATGTATGAAACGTGGTCCCTGGATGATTGTAGGCTGACACCTACGTACTAGTAAACATATTGGCCAGTACAAGAGCCAAGGGGTTGTATCTCCCTTCCAGGAGCATCTGGAAAACGAGTGAAAGTTGGAGCCTTCAGTAGGCCAGCACCTACGTACTAGTAAATGGAATGGATAGTACAAGAGCTTAGAAGGTGGTAGCCTTCTGCAGGTAGAAGCCTGTGCACTGGTAAAGGACTACACTAGTACATTGTAAAAGAAGTTTCTTATTAACGGAAGAAAGAGACGAATTGCAGCAGGTGGTTTTCACCCACATTGGGTTTCCACCTTACATCATGGTATTCATGTGTGCTTCTTATGTGTGATGATCTGTACTGTTTTACTACACCTGTTTACTGTTAATGTGGTTAATAATGTTCTGATGCATTTACTGAAGATAAGCTAACTGAATCAAAGATTACTACTTGTACATTGGTTGCATTTAACACAGTCACGTATATACGCGATATACTAAACTGAAGTCGCAGTTTGAAATGAAAAGTATCTGATTTTGGTAATACTAATTCACCCCCCCCCCCTCTCAGTATTATTTCCAACAGGAAAAACCCAAGGAAACTTAGATTCCTATGAAGGATACCAAGATCTAGAAGCTGAACATGTCACCAATCTTGATTATTCCATCAATATAATACATCCCTGCAGAAAATGAAAGTGGAGCTACAAAAATATGAGTTCGCTCAACAAGAAGACTAATAAAAATCCACCCCTAGAGGAAAATTCTACTTGGTACTTATAAAAATGATTATGAATCATTCCCCATGAAAGGAGGAATCCTTCCCCACCAAAATCCCTTGATTAGTGGATCTGGTTCCCAATACTAGGAATTTGCATTAAATGGCAGGGAACACATTCCTAGATTTTCTCAAACATTGGAGCTCCATAATTTGTGCCACAATTCTAGAATATCTTGTTGATTTATTATTTAATATTGGTCCTCCTTTAGTAGGGAGCAAGTCCCTAAATTATCTCCTCCAAATCTTCATAATCTGCTCAATATTCTCACAATATTCCACAAAAATAAATAATATTAGGCACGAATATGTAATTATCCATAAACCTTCCTAATGAAAATATCAAAGTTAAAATACATTATCTAATGTAAAAAGAGAGGTTTAATGTGATGAAGGATGGTCAGATGGGCCTTAATTTATGTCTAATTTAGAGGCATGTGCCTTAATTTATGTCTAATTTAGAGGCCCATCATACGCCCCTGCTGAAAGTGTTACTCATCCTCTAAGAAACTTAGTGACCTCATTGTGCCTCATTCATGGCACTGGTGGCATCTCTCTTCTACATTCCTTAGTCCTTTCTCTTAAGAGTTTTGGCTGTAAGTTTTGTAGGGACAAGCACAAAAATGTAGGTGTTCTTTTCATGATTGTTTAATAGTCCTTCAAGAAAAAACATAACTTTCCTCTTTGCAAGTGAAATATTTTGGATTTTAGATCCATTTCATTCATATCCTCTCCCTTGAAACCTTCATTCCATTTTCACTCATTTTTCCAAAGCTATTTGTGCATAGAAAAAATCATAGTCTTTCTTGAGACCATTAACTTGCCCTCTTTCCCTTATTCAAGATGGGTTCTTGAATATTTTCCAGTTTGGAAAGGTCTTCTGCATCCTTTTCCAACCTTCTACTACCTTTTTCCACCATCTGGACACCTTTGAAACCTTCAAAATGCCTTTACATGAGAACTAGGACATCTTGTAGTAATTCTTGTAATAACTATAGGAAACCTTGTAGCGGTTCATGTAGTACTATAGGAAACCCTGTAGCAATTCTTGTAGTACTACAGGAAACCCTGTTTAAACCTGTTTTTTGAGTAGAAATGATAGAATAAGCCTACGGTATGCCCTCAAATTGACTTCCATGCCTTTCTCCCATTTCTATAACATCTTTTAGGTTGTGGACAAAAACTAGAAAGAGATTAGAGACCTCTTAGAAAGCCTCTTTTCATCATTGTAGTTTGAGTTCTATTTTGATGGTGAATTCCTTCTTTCCTTTTGTTGCCTTCTTCTGCTCTTTTGTGGCCTAGATGATTGCCTAATGGTCTTGGAATTCTCTATTTTGATTAGGTATCTCTTAGGCATTGCCATTTTGGGTTTTAGCACAATTTGTTCCTTTCCTCCTTGTAGCCACATTATGTTGATCCATATTAAACAAGAATGCAAAAAAATTACATATATAACTATAAATACAAAGATGCAGTATAAATAACACTTCATTTCATTAAAATCAAATACTAAAATATGCTTACAAACAAAATGGAAATAAGGCTATCTTGGGCGATGGTAGTTTATCTCTGAGAAGAGATGTGGCAGCTACATGCCTCTAAACTGTGTTACAATGAGGCTCAAAGGCCTATTTATTATTGAGAAAAAATGGAAAGCCGTAAACATCCAAAAACCTAACCCTAGGAGATGAAGCGCCAAACCATGGGCCTCGTTTGGGTAAATTGGTACATCAACTTCCCGGGGTTGTAACTTTGGCATATGATCTTTGTTTGACGTGCACACTACCTCGTTAGAAATATATATATGAGGAATACAACTTTTTAATGATTGACATCAATGTATGACCTGTGTTAATCCCAATTTTCCCAAAAAAATGTCGTTTAGGTCCTCAAAATGGATCTGGAAGTTCAAGATCCGAAAACATTGCCAAAAATAGTAAATTGTGCTACAAATAATGAAAGTGAAAAACTAAAAGAAACAATGGTGGGGGTCCAAGTGGAAGAGGAAGGTGGCCATCAATATCCACCTGGATTGTATGTCTTCCTGTAGAAGTCATTCCTCCTCTTTCAGGGTCTTATAACTGTATGAGGGTGATGAGAAATGATGTAGACGGTTTGGAGGATGGTGCTAGGGCTCAGAGGAGGTAGTGTAGGTTTGTGAAAATGGAGAGGACATGCTTTGCATTTTTTCAAGAAATTTTCAGGGTGAGATAGAGTGTAGGGTTTGTTCTTGAAAAATATTAATTTTTCTTATGAAATGGGATGGATGAATGATGGATAGATAGTGGATATGAAGTGGATGGAGGGCTTGGAGTGCTGTGGTGACTTGGACTTTGTAGAAATTTCTTCTTTTAACTATTGTCTCCATTCCTTGAAATCATTACCCTTACTAATTTGGATTTTCCACATTGCATGAGTGAAGGAGTGAGCTGCAATTAACTAGTTGAAGATGACCAAGACTGCTAACCCGTCCTTAGCTTATAAAACCTCATCTCTCATGCATTGACAACAAATTTTTAACTATAATATGCTCAAGAGAAGAGGTCAAGAATATTGCATACATGTACCTACCTGATGGTTGTTGGAGAGACATGCATGCTATTGCTAAGTTGATGATCGATCGATGGTCCTCTAGAGGTGATAATTTCATTTGTTTACTTCTGCATAGGTCTTCATAGCTTGGTGATTCTAAACCTCTGTCTTCCAGTTACCATAAGCAAGTTATATTACTCAAATTCGGCCTTCTTGGAGTGCTCAGCTTGGTCATGGGTGATGTTCAACTTCCATTTACCTTATTCCAGCATTAGACACCTTTCCCACACTTTATTTCACCTTCTGTACCTTCTTATCATTTTCAGATTGTTTCCTATACTAAATTAGGACATAGTACTACTAGAAACCTTATAACATCTTGTTTAAACCCATATCTCCCAAATGGTATACTGGATTCACCTAAAAGTTTTTTAGCATGCTGCCATCATCCTTATGCACCTCCCCATAAAAACTATTTGGCCAATGGATGCACGAATCTCGAGAAAAATAAAAAATGGATGAATTTGACGGAGGTTGATTTCTTGGAAACCATTCACTAGAACTTTATGAAATTGCTTGGAAATGTTACTGGCATACATATGCATATCCCCATGAAACAACATTTTAAATGGATGCACGAATATTGAAAAAATTCAAAAATGGTTGTGGGTTATGGAGGTTGATTTCTCGAAAAATGTGCAGTGGAATTTGCTGAAATTGCTTGAGCATGTTACCATCATCCATATGCATCTCCACCTAAAAAATATTGGAAAATAGATGCATGTTTTTCAATATATTACAAAAATAAAATTCTTCTCTAGTATGTATTTATGTTTCCTGTAGTAAAACAGAGCATCCCTATAGTATTTTAGGAGAACAAGGAAAATGAATGGGAAAATCTTGGAAATGATAGGTGGATGGTGGAAATAGATGAGAGCGATGGATTGTCATGGCCTTTGTCCTTTTGGATCATCTGAGGAAAGGAGGAGAAAGTCCAAGTTTGACTTCCTTTGACTAGAATTTTGACCAATTTTTTCTTTTTTTGGTGCTGACTTGTTTTTGTTGCTTCTAGATGTCAGAGAGCACCTGCATTCATCAGAGAGATACATGGAGAAAATATTTTTTATTTTTTCCTTTTTTTTTCTTCTAGGCCTATTGGCCGCCTCAATGAGGTTTTCAACTAGTAGGTTTGCCTATGTGCCTCAAAGGAGGTTTTCACCTAGGATATTTTCTTTTTCTTTTTTCTCCAACCCATTAACCCCCTCATGGAGGTTTTCAATCAATGAGCCAATCTTAGGTGCCTCAAAGGAGGTTTTCACCTGAGATTTTATTTTTTTCTCTTATTTTTCATTTTTCATTTTTTTTCCTATTCTACTCTACTTGAAAAACCAAAATCATTTTCAAGTGTAGGAACACTTCCAATGGAGCCACTTGCATAAATGGATGACATATAAAATCATGTGTAGGCTCGAAACATATTCTTTGACATGTACCTAGATGTAAGAGACCAAATGCTTTGATTAAGGTGAGATCAAGAATTATTGAAGAAGAGTGTATTGCTACGATTTAGCGAGTGTTTGAAACTATATTTCACTATAGTTGTGATGCCCATGGTCCACTTGCTGATTTGGATCATCTTGGATGTATTCTTCTTCCATGAAATTAAGATCTTCTTCTTTTTGTTGATTATTATTTTGAACACATGGAGGATCTGATGGTAAACATGAGGGTGCTTTCTCAATTTTTGATTATGTTGTCTGCCCTTTGTCAAGTGTGGTCCATGATTATTTGGTCTTCTCATTTGAATCTTCTTTTACTACATATTGTCCTTAAATGATATCAAGAGAATATCTTTTTTTTGATACTCTTCCTGAGCTAAGGGGAATACCATTTAGATCAAGAGGAGATGTCTGGAAGTGTTGTACCTCAGCATTGTAAGTGGGTTAAGCTACTTCTTTGTGTGGGTTCATAAATGGTGGTACATGTAGTTGAGTGAGAGTAGATACTTGAGATGGATGTGGTTGGGATTGTGGTTGTGGTGGAGGTGGATGGTAGAGATAACATGGAGTTGAGTATGGAGCATATTGAGGAAAATATCAAGGATATTGTAGATGGCTCCCATAAGTTTCTTGCCAACCTTGTTGCCAACATTTGTTTTGGGGTTGAGATAGCCTAGGTTTCCAAGGAAAGGGTGTGTTCCAATTATTTTGATATAGAGGTGCATAAGGTTGAAATTGTGAATTAAGATCTTGCGTCATATCAGGTTGAATAAGCTACCATGGTCCTCTTGGTAAACTTCCTTCAACCTTCGTAATGAGGGGAAATATTTAACATCATGTGATTCTGCATGGACAACACAAATATCAACATCTTCTTTTTCCTCATCTTGCATTCTTAACATTTCTCCTTGTTTTCCTAGATTGATAAGAGTTTATGTTTTAAAGTCATCAAACAAATTTCCAAGTTTAGCTTGACTTACTGATCTTGATGTTGATTTACTTACTCTTTCTCTTCCTCTTGATATGTGTTTGGATGTTTCACAAATTTATTCAAATGATAATTGGTATACATCTCCTCTTCTCATGAGATCAATGAGATCAATCCACTCATCCCTAATTGTTCTAAGTAAGAGGGTTTTTAGTGTTTTGGATCCTAAATGATGTAGTTTTTCCCTCTTAACATTATACAAGTACCTCTCTATTAGATCCTAAGGGCTTTCATCTTCTGTTTTATTCATTATAAATATTTCTTCCTTAAGATCACGATCTCTATATTTTTCTAGAAATATATTTTTCATATCATTCCATGATCTTATTGAATTAGTCCTTAAACTCATAAACCATTTAAGAGCTTTATCCTTCAATGTTGCTAGAAATAATATTAGTTTTTGAGTGTTTAATAAGTACTCACGAGATCTACAAATGATTTCAAATTCAAAGAGAAAGGTTCCCAGATCCTCCGACCTTAGACCATGAAATTTCAGAAGAAAATATGGAGGCATGTTCTTCATGTGCACACTACCATCAGTATCTTGAATGGGAAATCCGAGAGGATACTCCTCATTTTCATCATCTCCATCCATTTATTCTACATTATTTTCCATCTCCTCTTCTTCTACTTGTAAATGTGGATGGTGATGTGGCTCTTACTACACCACGTGATCAAATGGTGGGGTGGGTCGGTGTTGGAGAATTTTTTTTGTTTTTATGATTGAATGAAAACATTAATGCAATGCACTTTTTTGTTTTTGAAATGAAATACAACTAATGAAAATCTTTTTTGTTTTTGAAAAAATATAAATAAATGAATCAACTAGGCAAGGAAACAATGCATACTTTGACACCTCTATGGCAACGACACCAAAAAGTGATGAGCCTCAGTATTGCAAAAAGAATGTTGCAACTACCAAGGCTATCAAATTTAATTATGAACTTGGGGTTCGTATAAAATTAAGAGGTATCAGAACTATATGTGAAACATACAATGTGTCCTTCCTTCACTATCATGATGTAATGGAGTGCATGTAATGAAATCAAATCCTAAACTAATTGTAGAAAATGAAATGCTCAAAATGGAAACCTTAACCTATTGCAAGAAAGAAAATACAAGGAAATAAACCTATTCTAATTGCATAAAGTAAATATCATGAAATAAATGACAAACATTACATTTCAAAAAGTTTAGATCTATTAACAGAGTTCATTGGATGTGGCAATCATCATTGTATTATCCATTTCATAAATATGTCCATTAGCCCAAATCGTTGAAATTTTTTGCATGGGTAAAGAGGCAAGTCCTAAGTGGTCTTCAGTCTTCAATAATCATTGATTTAGAACCTATGGGTCTTGATTCAACTCTAAAGGACAATAACCAAGCTTCTTGAGCAAATATGGGCAAGTATATACACTTTGGAAGAGTACTACAAGAAACAAGAAATTTACTATAGGAAACTATAATTCACTGAATGACCAAGAAAATCAAATCCAAATTGGATGGGAAATTTTTTTTTATTGACTAGGATGTCTTAGGCCTCCATTCCAAGTGGAATTAGTCAAAAATACCTCTATTAACCCATGCTAAAAAATGGCAAAACATTACTAGTCTAAAATCTAGAAATCCGAGAACTAGTGAGCTAGTAAATCTATCAAATGCCTAACCTAATCAAGTGCAAATAAAATGGGGTAATTTTTTTTATTGAGTAGAATTTTTTTATCTAATGTAAGTGGAATCAATTCGATTGGATCTTGTCAGCATGCTCTAAAATATAGGAGAAATTTACTATTATTTGCTACAAGGGACCTCTAAAAATCTAGATTTGGGAATATGCAAGCTAATCCAAGTAGCTCAATGATTACTTTGACCTTCCAAAGATGTTAAAATGATGAAATTATGATTTTGATCCTGAAAAATAACTTACTTCAACCATTTAACCTAGTCCCACAACAAGAAATCATTAATACTAAATGCAAAAATAGAAAAAAGACAAGAACAGGAGATGCATGTGAATAAGAAGTGAAAGGAAGAAAATAAAATGATACAAAAGGGACTTGAGGCTCCTGGGATGGCTAAGCCCAAGGAAACTTAGATTCCTATGAAGGAGACCAAGATCTAGAAGCTAAACATGTCACCAATATTCATGATTTCCATCAATATAATTACATCCCTGCAGAGAATGAAAGTGGAGCTACAAAAATATGAGTTCTCTCCACAAGAAGACCAATAAAAACCCACTCCTAGAGGAAAATTCGACTTGGTACTTATAAAAAATGATTAGGAATCATTCCCCATGAAAGGAGGAAGATTTCCCCACCAAAATCCCTTGATTAGTGGATCTGGTTCCCAATACTAGGAATCCACATTAAATGGAAGGGAACACATTCCTAGATTTTCTCAATCATTAGAGCTCCATAATCTGTGCCATAATTCTAGAATATCTTATTGATTTATTATTTAATATTGATCCTCCTATAGTAGGGATCAAGTCCCTAAATTATCTCCTCCAAATCTTCATAATTTACCCAATATTCTCACAATATTCCATATAAATAAATAATATTAGGCACAAATATGCAATTATCCATAAGCCTTCCTAATGAACATATTAAAGTTAAAAATACATTATCTAATGAAAAAGGAGAGGTTTAGTGTGCTGAAGGATGGTCAGATGGGCTTTAATTTATGTCTAATTTAGAGACCCATTAGTTGGGTTGGCTCCTAGGAGTTCTGTTGATGATGTGGAAGGTTTCTGTGGTGTGTTTCCATTGATTCCACTTCCTTAAGGTCACCTAGGTTGTTGAATCCAATTATAGTGGCCTCTTATCACATATTTATCCTAGTTGGTCTGTTACTTGGGTAGATGTGGGATGAGGGTGTTACATAGTGTTTCTGAGACTCACTGACAACTTTCGAGACTAGAACACCATCCAATGCTACAAAGACTAACAAAACAATGATGGCACAATCTACCATAACAACAAATTTTGTAGTATCATAATGAAATATCCTAAGGTCTATGTCCAAATTATTATCTCATCCCAAAAGGAAAATCTCAATAACTTTCTTTTGTCCATGGGGAAAATTAATCAACGAGTTAAAGGGAGTTAGACTTCTACCATGACATCTCATATTTGGTACAATAGCAATGTGGCATAAGCCCAAATCTCTTATGGCACAAGAATTTCATCAGGTGGCCTCAGTATGAGCACAAATTAGGACATATATTCTAGTTGATGATTACAGTTTGTAAGAATGTGGTTATGAATGATGATAGACCCAAAACTCCTCACACATGTGGGGTGAAATGGAGGAGGCATAAATCTATGAATTAAAGCTTCCATGGGAAGAGGAGCCTTTACATTTTAGTTTTGAGTATATGACACATGCTTTGGCATATTTTGTGGCCTCCATCACATTGCTAGGCAAGTGCAACTCTCTTTGGCCTCACAGTCAATCTTTCCCCTCATTTCGAACTAAGCTTTGTTAGTCGGATTAGTAATCATATGCATAATTCTATCTCTCAAGCTCACCAAGAGGATTCTTTTTCCCAAATGGGTTCTGATTAGGCATTCTAAATGTCCTCCCAAAGGAATTTACACTTCATGTACGTTAGCTAAGGTGGAAAATGGGATAAATATGGAAATCTCAATGAGGTAAACATCGATGGTTATGGAATATCCTATGATCTTCATGGCAAAGACATGAAAGTGATTCTTGGTTTTCTATTATAGGTCTCACAGTCAATTTTGTCTTGAACTATGCATAAATTTCTCTCTGTAAGTAATTTATAATCACCTTCTAGAAAGGAATTTCTTTGATAAGGAGTGGATGGGCCATATTGGGAGGTCGTTGTTGCATGCAAATCACTTTTATCTGTGTACAGGGTCACTATTTCCCTAGCAGTTCATTGTTCCTTGGATAATACCTCCAAGGAGCCAGGATTTGATATAGGGATGCAGGTGCCAAAAATTAGGAGGATGGCAGGTGGCACAAGGTGGATACATTACTCTGGAATTCTAGGTACCAATAATGCTTCAAGAAGAATCAATTGTGATTTTTTGGACATAATCGATCAACTTAGGCAGAAATTCGATGTACTCCAAGTGGACCTAATTGTCATAAATCCAAACTCAAGGATCAAATGCACACTAGTGTGCAAGTCCTAGAGGAAAACTAGTCTCTGAACGTAAAATTGGTTAGGAAAGGTAGCATGTTGGAAGCCCTTTGTAGCTAGTTAATGTTAGGCCCCTACAAACTAATGATTTTTCTTTTTATTATGGATGGATTTTCATGAAAATCATATCAATTATTTAATATAGAACATGATACCTTCTTTTAGTTATCTCAATCTTTTTTATATTCATTTATTTCTAATTTTATTATTTAAATTACCTTTTAATGAACAAAATCAAGACATTGAGTCCTTTGAAAATTCAAATAAGTAGTAAAAAAAAAAAAATCAAGATCAGAAATCTATTAAAATTGTTAGTCTGCCTCCAAAGTTGTCTCCCTCTTCCCTCTGTTTGAATCAACCACAAGGATGGATAAATATAAAACATAATAATTCAAAGTCGGGGTCTTAATTAGAATTTGAAGCAAATCCAAATCATTTGAGCAACCAAAATTTTTCTTGCTTACAAATAAGAATAATTAAAAAAAAAGTTTAGATAAGGTAGGACATTAAAGTTTTGTGCCTAATTTTGTTTATGAAAGAGTTTTTTTATTTGGAAAGGTGAATCTTGTTATATATAAATATAAAAAGAAATAGTTTATTATTAAAATGACTCTTATGTAGATATATATTACTTATAGTAAAAATGTATAAGTTTAAGATTGGGAAGAAATTTATAAGATGTGGCTTCATCTATTTTATTATTTATTACAAGTACGTTGTAGTATTTCATTGTATGAAGGTTTATAAAATTATTATTTATAATATTTATGAGTGTAGTATTTGATTTAATAACAAAATTGAATGTAAATTAATAATTGATAAAGGATTCATTTGAATATTAAGTAAAAAAGAAAAAAAAAAGAGAAGATGAAATAAAATAAGAAAAGATGCAAGGATTGAGATCATATTTAATTACTTACATTTTTTTTGTAAGTAAGAAAGTTTCTATTAATTCAAAAGATGGTATTTGCAATCAGAGTGGGGTGGAGCGAGTAGGATGCTCAAACACAAGAACCAATCTTCCCTTTTACAATAATTACAAAAAAGGCTCCTCTTACACTAGTTCTGGAATTTTCTTTTACAATAGTAGCCATAAAATCTTCTTCTTTTGGGTCGAGAGGATAGATGGAGGAAAGATAGAGTGCTGCAAAAATTGCCAAAATAGCCTATTAATATGACAGGGTGAGAATTGAGAGTGATTAGAGGAACTAAATCGCCGAGAGTAGCATTGACGTCAAGGGTGCTGTAGATACGAGGATCCTTCCAAAAACCTGGAAAAAGCTTCAGATAATTTATCATTAAGTAGTGTCATCTAAGGGCTCGTCTTCAAATATGATTGGTTTCTTAGGAGTACTATTGACAGGGGTTTCTGTTAGGGCCTGGTGATTGGTGGAGGCACTGTTATCACCCCAAGAAACTCACCTAGGTTGTATATTAGTGATGCTCAGGAACATTAAAAAATTAACAATTCTATCGGATGAAATGATGGATAAATGGAGGATGTGCAACACCTTTAAGCTAGATAACCACTTCTACTATGATTGACCCCAGACATGGGTGAACACCCCCAGACTACAAGGCTTTTAACCACCAATTACTCACAGCTTAAGGCAAAGGTGATAATGAAGAAAACTAATCACCCCAGCGGATGCACAGGACCCTGCGATGGCCGACGGCAACCAGTAAAAGGTCTGTAAATCTGGATTTTAATACATAGATAGGATGACAACTCTCTATGCATTACAACAACATAAACCTGCATACATGTTCAGTTATACATGCCAAATTCTAACACAGAGGTGGGATGACAGCCCCTCTAATGCTAACATTTACAGGAAATGAAGAATGCAAAACAGGCACAACCTGGAACAAGAAGAAGAAACGGAAAGTGAGCAATCGACAGCAAAAGAAGCTTGTATCAATTGGAAATGAAGATCAGATGCTGCAGGTTACAAAGTAGTTATAGTCTCCAGAAGTTAGAAGGCTAAAATAAGCTCTCATTCATCAAACACTCATCACCTCATTACATCTGAGTTCTGAGTATATATAGTGCTACAATACAAAATATCTCTGTTAAACAATCCGTGGAGGAGCCCATAAATGGCCACCAACCATATTTACATTTAGGAATGGCCCTCTAATACAAATCTGACTGTGTTTTGAATAGATTTGTCCCTCTCTGGTGCTCTGCAGTTCTTTTTGGGTAAGTGGAATGAAATATGGGTGAAGCCCATAGCCATTGAATGCTTTGACTGGATCTGCAGTGTCCTAATTCCTCCTCGGCCATACTGTTGATTAACTGCAGTCGCTGAACATTGAAATGGCTCCATCATGACTGATAAATGTTGATCTGTTTGGGGCACATCCTCTTTTTCTTGGCCATACTGCGAATTGAATGCAGCTGCCTGCTGCGCTGTACTACTCCATGCTTGCTTTGACCAGCTCCACGCCACTGAGAAATCCTGCCCGCTTTGCCACATTTTAAACATTAACAATCATTTCATGCATCACTCCTCTATCAGGTCGCCCTTCGAGTCGCAATCGCACATGATAGCCGGCCAATCCTTTGTTTGAAAATACATTGAAAAATGCTGCAAAACATTGGAAATTTGCCTTTGGCGAACTTGAAAACATATATATTTTGCTTCCCGGACCCCATCAGGTCCGAGCTTCATTGCTATCGGCACCCCCCAAGGCTTCCTTTATATTTCCTCATATTTCGTTATATAACGAAAATGCGCCCAAAATCATTGAAAAGGCCTTAGCGCGGACTTGAAATTTTATGAAGAATTACTCATAATGATATCGGGTCCGACCCATCGGGTCGCATACATGTTCTGTATAAAAGCTCCGCCCCTTTTAAAAGTGCTAATAGCGATATCACCGCGGACCCGAAAATTTATGAGAAATAATTTATAGCCATCGAGTTTGGCTTATCGCATCGCAAACATAACCATGCAAAAGGCCCTGCCCCCTTTGTAAGCGCCGATGCGATATGCCGACGTGATATCGGCGATGTGATGTCAGCGATCGCATATCGCAAAATATAAAGGCCCCAACCTCTTTTGTAAGTCCTCCATTGCGACCCACCGATGCGATATCGGTGATCGCTCCTCAGTGAAGTCTCCTGAGTCACTGCCACTGCCCGCCTGCTCCGACTGCGATATGCCGACGCAATCTGGATCGTTGATCGGCCAGATCCAATGGCTGATATGATTTCGGACCCTTAAGCCTGCGATTTGAGATTTTCATGATTTTAGAGTACTTGTGCCTCCCGATAGTGTATTTTCGCTCCTCCAAGGGCTTTCCTCTTGCAACTTCTTCAATCGGTAGGAAGATTTTAGCCAAAATTTGAAGAATTGAACATCAGAAATGGTTCGCTTGGCATGAACTTAGGTGTGTTTGCAGCCTTTGAGAGTGCTTGAATCCATTTTCTTATCCTTTTACATAACAGAGCTAACTCTGGCTCGTTCTGGGGATGAGATCCTCCCTGTGAGGTCTCAAGAACCTGCAGATCAATGCCTCTCCCACAACAAATCAAATTAGCAAAAATTCCTAGTGCTCCATTGGGCATGGAGTCTACTATAGCTACACTAACAACCGATAAAAGCAAAATATTTACAGCTTTAAGGCCAGAGACCTTAAATGACATAGTTTTTCAAAAACCGCCCATTAACTGGGCCATCAAAAAATGTCTCCCCTTCCATACTTTTTAGTATGAAGGTGTTGTTCCCTTGAATCTGTGAAATAATGAACGGGCCTGTCCAGAGAGCATCGAATTTCCCATGATTTCCTTTCTTTTCCTTAAAAGCATCCCATTTCATGACCAAATCCCCAACCCGGAAATTGTTTCTTTTTGCCTTCTTGTCAAAGGCTTCCTTGACCTTTTGCTGATGTGCTGTAGCTTTTTCAACCAGTTGTTCTCGAATCTGATACAATTCTGTTAAATCAGTGATTCTATTTGCCATATCATCCTCTTCATTCTGCGCTGTTTGAAGCAACTTTGCCACTGGGAGTGTAAGTTGAATTGGAAAAATGGCATTAGTACCATATACCAGCTTGAAGGGAGAGAAGCCTGTAGATCTTTTGATAGTCACTCTGTCTGCCCAAAGTGCATACTTCAGCTTGGCATCCCAATTCTTTTTATTATCCTCTAACAGCTTCTTAATTATCCTAATCAGACTTTTATTAGAGGATTTTGCTAAACCATTCCCTTGGGGGTAATAGGATGTGGAATGAACAAGTTTAATGCCCATCGAATCACACATTTCCACCAATTATTTTGCCCTGAATGCTGCTGCGTTATCTGTTATTAGCTTATGCGGGCAACCAAATCTGCTGAAAATATTTTCTGATAAGAATTTCATGACCACATTATGATCAGCCTTCCTTGTTGGGATTGCTTCAATCCATTTTGTAAAATAATCAGTGGCCACTAATATCCACCTGTGCTGGCCACTGGAATGTGGGTTGATTTCACCAATAAAATCCAAGCCCCACTACTGAAGAGGTCCTTTTGCAATTATTGGCTTTAGAGGCATGGATTTCAACTGCTGCTTACCTTCAAATCTCTGGCACCTGCCACAAGATTTAACAAAAGCAAAAGCATAAGAAAATAAAAAGGGCCAATAGTATCCGGCTTTGAGAATCTTTTGGGCCGTAGTTCTCCAATAATGATGTCCTCCACACATGCTGTCATGGAACTACTGCATAACTACTATTGATTGTTCTTTGTCCAGACATCTTAAAAGCACTCCAGATGGATCCCTCCAATAAAGAAAACCATCATTGATGCAATATTTTGTTGCCTTGAGTTTTAAAGTTCTTGGTTGACTTTGAGAGAAATCTGAAGGGAATTCAAGCCTTAAGAGAAAATTGATTATTGCAGCATACCAGCTACATGAAGCTAGGCTCTTGGGCACTGACTGCTCTCTCTTCGTTTCGGCTGTTTCATGCTCTTCTGTTAGACCATTTTCTGCTACATTGAACAAGAAATCAATGTCCAAAGACCCGCAATTTTCCTCAGTCAACAATTTAGCAAGCCCTTGACCCCTTACCAGCTTGGTGGGCTTCATCTCTATATTGAATTCTATCATTTTTGCAATCCATTTCGCTCTTTTTCCATCAACATCAGGCTGCGTTAATACATCCTTTATTGCAGCAGAAGGCACATATGCAACTATTTTGGAATGTAAGATGTATACTCGGAAATCTTTCAAATATTTGACAAGAGCATAAGCCTTCTTTTCAATAATATCATACCTTAACTCAACATCCCTTAAGTTCTTGCTGAAAAAGGCCACTGGATGCTCTCGACCTGCTTCATCTTGCTACAACATAACAGCTGCGATTGTATCCTTAGAGGCAAATGAGAACAGATGAAACTCCTTGCTATAATCAAGACTTATTAAAGTAGGAGCTTCCATAATAGCCTTCTTAATGGAATCAAAAGATTTCCTTGCTGCATCAGTCCATCGTACCTCTGCTCCCTTTTTCAACATGGAGGTTATGTGCTTAACCAGCTCAGCAAAATTAGGAATGAATCTCCTCACAAAGTTAATTTTGCCAAGAAAAGATTGTATGTCTTTCTTTGATCTTGGAAGAGCCAAGGCTTGAATTGCTTTGACTCTTTCTGGGTCGATTTGAACACCTGCAGCAGATACTACATGCCCCAATAGTTTCCCTTCTTCCAAAGCAAATTGAGACTTTTTGGGATTGAGTGAAATTCCAAATTTCCTGCATTTTAAAAACACCCTTTTTAAATGTTGTAGATGATCATGATGACTGCCAAAATAAACAGTTATGTCATCAAGATATATCAGCATGAACTTATCCTTTTCACCCACAAAAGCAATATCCATAACGCACTGAAAGGTGGCTCCAGCATTCATGAGCCCAAATGGCATTTTTGCATACATGAATGTTCCCCAAGGCGTGGTAATTGTTGTCTTCTCTTGATCATCCGGATGCACTGCAATTTGATTAAAGCCTGAAAATCCATCTATAAAAGACATTACTTTGGTACCTGAGACTTGCTGCAACAAATGCTCCATTTTTGGCAGAGGATAATTATCCTTTTTGGAGCACTTATTTAGATTCCTGAAATCAACACACAGTCTGATTTCTCCATTCTTCTTCCTCACGACAACCAGATTTGCCACCCATTTAGAATATCTGAGAGGCACTATTATCTTAGCAGCCAACAACTTTTTAATTTCTTTCTCCACTAGAGGAAGGAGCAACGGATTCATTGGTCTCAACTTCTGTTTGAAAGGAATAGTGTCTTTTTCAAGCGGAATTTTATGCTGAATTACATTTTTGTCATATGTTTTCAGATCGCTGCACTCCCAAGCAAACACATCAGCGAACTGCCTCATTAACTTGCAATACTCTGCATTCTAATCAGCAGATAGATTAGCGGACAGATTAATAAATTTGGGCTGACTTGGGCTTCCTATATTATGCTTACCCACAACAGCTTGGTCTTCTTTATAGGTAGCTTTGTAAGGCACATCATTGTGATCAAATAATCGCTCAAGAGGAATTAAACCCTTAGGAATGTGGTTGCTAGGAAGTTGGACTATGCTATTATTGCCAATCTTATTTTTAAACTGGAACTTGGGAGCTTCTAGCAAAGCATCATTATTTTGGTCAATTTGCATTTCAGAAAATTCATCAATGACTTGAAGAAACCTATTCAACTCATCATCATCATCAAAAACTTTCCAATGGTGGACATTATCAGGCACAGAGGGTCTATACTTCATTTGTACCTCATAAACAAGTTTGAGAGGAGATGGAGGTGTAAACAAACTAGCTGAGACAGCAAGCTGATTTTGGGCTCTAGGAATATATGAAATGCAGAAAAAATCAAAGAACTCCTTGACTCTCCATACCTCATCTCTATAAGCTCTCAGCATTGGATGCTTTGCTTGGAATGTTTTATTTACTTGCTGAATTATCAGATCAGCATCTCCAAATACCTTCAGCTTCTTTATTCCTCTGTCTTTGGCTGCCACAAGGACCAATAGCAGAGCCTCATACTCTGCTATGTTGTTTGTCACTTGAAATACCAGCTTCAGGGACAATTCAACTCTTTCTTGCTGTGGGGATACTAGCACCACCCCTGCTCCTGCAGTCTCTTTGGTGCAAGCTCCATAAAAAAACATCTCCCAAATCTGTTCTTCTATATCATGCTCGGCCTGATCTGATTGTTTCCTGATCTGCAATGAGGCCTTCTGAGATTCTTCTATTTGAAGAATGCATGCACCAAAATCAGTGTCCACTGCATATATGGGATGATTTGTAGGATTCTTCTCATCACTAATGATATATGCCAGCTGTGCTTCTCTATATAATCTCCTGCTTTCTCCTCCAAACACTGGGGTAGTTGCATAAGATAGATCATTCTGTAATGTCCCTCCTAGTCTCTTGATCCACCCTCTAGACAACAGCATACCAAACTTCGGAGGGACATCGGCCACCACTATATCCATCATCATACTCTTCATAGGCAGTTGGGTTAAGGTAATGGCTAGATCCTTGATCAATCCAAGGCATTTTACCTTCCTTGAATCAAAAGAGAACAAATCATGATAGGGTCTAGTGATATCAAGGCCTAACTCTTCCATGACGGTTTTAGGCATTAGATTGTGGCTGGCACCTGTGTCTAGTAGACAATTGTGGGGGATTTTATCATGGATAGTCAATGAAAGATAGAAAGATGGAGAACTATTATCAGCAGGTTCAATCATGGGACTAAGCACAATAGCAGGCTTATCATCTTGCAAGTTGACAGAGTCCATGGAGGTTTGTTTAGACTGTAGATCAAGGGCCTCAAGGATGGGTTTTTTGAACAACTCACTCTTGACCAACTCAGCCAGAGGCACAGCAACCTTCAATTTTTGAACTTCTGATTCAAAACTGAAAGAAGAGAAGGGCTTATCGGTAGTTTTTACCTCTTGGACTGGAACTTTGAGGGTGACCGGATCAGCTGCTGATCTTCTTTGCCTGGTATGCTGTGGAGCTACTTGGGCAGCAGCTTCTTGTGCAATTGTTTCTTTGGCATTATTTGCATTGGATCTTAGATTATATTTGCGCTGCTGTTCACCTGATTGCAGCACAGCATCAGTGTCCCATCCTTGCTTGTTTTTCTCTTGTTGCAATGATTCTTCATATTCGGCCAATGTTAAAATTACAGCGCTACCTTTATCTTCCATGCAGTGAATTTCATCTTCCTCTTCTTCAAATTGTTCTCCCTCCATTACTGCATTTTGAAAAGGAGCTTTAACCTTATGATCTTCTTTGGCTTGCTCACCTCTTTGCATGATTTGTAGCTGATCGTTTGCTTTTCTGGATGGGTTTGGACTTCTTGGAGCAAATGTGTTTTGCTGCCTTGTTTTTCCTGAAGCCTGCTCTACTTTTAGCCTTGAAACTTCAGCAGCCAATGACTCTATCATCTTAGTCATTTTTTCTAACTTAGGCTCTGAAGTTGGAGCCTGAGAAGAAGAAACCTCCCCTCTCGGCTTTCTCCTATCAATTTGACTTTTCAACCTTTCTGCTGCCATAATATTTGATTCCACCTCGAGAGATGCTTCTTGCATATCATTCAAAGTAGGGCATCTTCTTTCTCTCAACATTAAGCAAAAATCAAGGTCAAAAGCATTGGCATATGTAAGTTTGGCAGTGGTGGGGGTAGGCTTTACCTCAGCTGGTATTTTACTATACATATTATTAAATCTTTTATTGAAATCAGGCAAAGATTCACCCTTTTCTCTTTTCAAGTTTCCAAACTCAGTATGATAATATAATAGGTCCTTCTTATCTCCCCATTGCTTCAAAAATGCTTCATCTAATGCTTCAATATCTGTTATAGATCTCTGGGGTAATTCT
>APFE030866733.1:0-21065 GCA_000404065.3 Pinus taeda
AGGGACCAAGATGTGCTAGAGTTCACAAATGTTTTTCATACCCTTCACACACAGTTGGGTATCAAGGACTCTGAGCTGCATTTGGTACTCAAATACCATAATTTCCTACAAAGATACATCTAGGAAGAGGTGGAGTTCCTAAACATCTCCTCACTCAGCACGACATATCGATACACTATCAAAATGGAGCAAAATTTCAAACAGAAGAAGCGTAACTTTGGATCCACAAATCTGAAGACCAAAGGACAAAGCCAAGGCAGAGTGACTGAAGATAACTCGTCGAAGCAACAAGAAAGGAATAACACCACAAAGTCCAAGAAGGACACAGGAAAGTGGTGTTAGTTCTACAAGAGTCCCACTCATAACACAAGTGAGTGTTGGACCAAGCAGTCACTAGCGACTGAGTTGGAGGCTTCATAATTAGATGCATGTTTTGACCTTGAGTCAGAACCCAACAAGGAGAATGGAAAAGGGAAGCAGATCATTGATGCAGAGCCTAGTGTCACTATTATCACCACCAAGATCCAGAAGAATGAACCCCAATACCCAAAGGAGGGGGAGCGTCTTTTCCACTCACAAATGTGGGTGAAGGGTTCACCTCTGCAATTCATTGTTGAGAGTGGGAGCCAAAAGAACCTAATTTTAGCAGAGGTCTTGAAGTGGTTGGGCCTAATGACTACACCACACCCACAACTGTACAGGATTGGGTGGCTTCATGAAGGATGAGATCTCAAAGTTCGCAAGCAGTGCCACCCTCCATACAACATGAAGCCCTTCACAAACGAGGTATTGTGTGATGTTACACCTCTAGATGTTTGTGATGTACTATTAAGCTAGCCATACTTGTGGAGGCGACATGTTGTGTATGAGTCAAGGTCTCATGCTATCATTATTCCTTTGGATAATTCATTATAGAAGATACCAGAGGTAGCCCCACCTACCACCACCTCTTTGATCACTGCTAAGAAAGGCAACAAGCTCATCTCATAGACTTGGAAATTTATTTTATATCCAGTTCGCTCCCAAAGTAAGGGGTAGATCGTTGCTACATCCATGACCCCTGCAAAGGATTCCTCCATGCAGCAGCATTAGCAAAGGGATACGGTCGTGACAGAACACATGCACAACTTCTCCTCACCCACAGGTGTACCACACAAGCTTCCTATGGGCAACAAAATCTGGTTGCATCTGCAGAAAGAATGCCTTACAAGAGCCCATCAGAAGCTCCGACCATGCCAACATGGTCCTTACACCATTACCAAGGCTATGGGAAACAATGCTTTGGAGCACAAAATTTCTCCATTCCTTCGCCTGCACCACGTTTTCAATGTGTACTACCCTCGATCACGCTTCCCACCATTACTCGACACATTTGAGATTGCAGAACAACTCACCAAGGACCAAGTTTAGCAGATGAAGGAACTCAATGCAATGGGGACCATTGCTTCCTAATTGGGGAGGAATTATCCAGGTGGATGTTGGTGTCCACCCACCTATCCCTTTTGGACCCCCACAACTGTCTCTTTTAGTTTTTCAGTTTTTGTAATTATAACACAATTTACTATTTTTAGTAGTTTTTTCAGGTCCTAAACTTTCGAAGCCATTTTGAGGCCCTAGACGTTGTTCTTTGGGAAATATAGGAGCAACATTGGTCGATGGACTGATGTTTATCTTCCCAAAGTTATATTTCTTGGATAGATCTTTCTAGCGAGCTATTGTACGCATCAAACGGAGATCAGGCGCCAAGGTTATGACCCCGGAAAATTAATGTACCAATTTACCTAAACGGGGCCCACTATTTGGCATTTCATCTTCTAGGGTTAGGTTTTGGTATGTGAAGGGTTTTTCATTATTTCTCAACAATAAGTGGGCCTTTGAGCCTCATTGTAACATAGTTCAGAGGCATGTAGCCGCCACATCTCTTCTCAGAGATAAGCTACCATCGCCCTAGCTGGTGTATTTGTATTTCTGTTTGTAAGCATATTTCAGTATTCTAGATTAATGAAATGAAGTACTCTTTTGGTTGCATCTCTATGTTCATGTTTATCTCTATGATTTTTTGCCTGCCTATTTAAATCTGGATCATCGAACAAAGCACCTCAGGCTTGGTATGAGAGGATAGACAACTATTTGATGAAGTTGAGATTCACTAGGAGTGAATCTGATCCAAACCTTTTCTTTAAGGTTATGGATAATGGACATATCATAATTATACCTTATAAGGATGACCTCTCTTTGACAGGTGCAAACCCCATCATTTATTAATGTAAGAGGGAGTTGGATTTTGGATTTGGAATGGTGAATTGTAAGCTTGTGACAACCCTGATGGAGCTTAGCATTAATAAGTTATGCGATAGTGTTTTCGTACCTGAATTGGGTAATGCTTCTGAGTATCGTCAAATCATAGGAGCGTTGATCTTCTTGGTGAACTCCCATCTGGATATATGTTCTCCATCTAGAATGTTGAGCCAATACATGGTTTAGCCTCTTCACTCACAATGGGTTGGTGGCAAGAATATTATAACATATCTTCGAGGCACAATCTCTCATTGAATGAGATACACTGTTGGAGATGTGAGGCTACATGGTTATTCTGATTGGCCAGGTAGTGTGGTGGATCACAAGAGTATTACAAGATTATATTTCTCTTTGGGTTCTACTTCAATATCCTGGATGAAAAAGAAGTAGAAGTTAATTGCTTTAAGCACCACTAATGCAAAATACATAGTTGTGAGTATGGCCTCCTGTGAAGTTGTCTAGTTATGAAAGCTCTTTAGTCGGCTATCTAGACATGTGCTGGGTACCACTGTGATCCTCTGTGACGACCAGAGTGGGATCCGATTATAAGAAAATATTGTATTTCATCATTTCTTCAAGCACATAGACATCAGGTACCACTTTATCTGGGATATGGTATAACGAGGAGAAATAAGGCTATATCAGATTAGGAGTGATGTGTGGGTCATCCGTATTCTAGCGAAGACCCTAGGAAAGGTAAAATTATTCACTTTCTGAGAATGACTTGGAGTCCTGGAGAGACCCTCTCCTGAGGGTCTTGTATGATATGGATATTGAGCTCTAGGAACTTCAAGGACATGGGGTACTTCTTGGAGTGATGAGAAATCATAGGGTGAGTGGTTCAACTGATCCAGGTGGATGTTGGTGGCCACGCACCTATCCCATTTAGACCCCCACAATTGTCTCTTTCAACTTTTTCAGTTTCCTAAATTGTAGCACAATTTATTATTTTTAGTACTTTTTCGGGTCCTGAACTTCCGGAGCCATTTTGAGGCCCTAAACGACATTTTTTGGAAAATATGGGGGCAACATGGGTCCATGGGCCAATGTTTCCCTTCCCAAAGTTGTAGTTCTCAAATAGATCTTTTTAACGAGCTATTGTATGCATCAAACAGAGGTCGAGTGCCAAAGTTATGACCCCGAGAAATTGATGTACCAATTTACCCAAACGGGGCCCACAATTTCGCATTTCATCTTCGAGGGTTAGGTTTTTGGATGTGAAGGGTTTTCCATTGTTTCTCAACAATAAATAGGCCTTCAAGCCTCATTGTAACATAGTTCAGAGGCATGTAGCCACCACATCTGTTCTCAGAGATAAGCTACCATCGCCCTAGTCGGTTTATTTCCATTTTTGGTTGTTAGCATATTTTAGTATTTTCCATTAATGAAATGAAGTATTATTTCTGCTGCATTTTTGTGTATATGCTTATCTCTGTATTTGATTGCATTCCTATTTAAGTCCAGATCAATGGTATCAGAGTGGTCTTCTTTTTCTCTGTTTTTCTTTGCATGTCCCCAACGAGGTCGGGATATAAGGAGTTAGGGCTTGAACTAGTCAAATCCTGACGACCTCCCATGCCAGATGGAAATAAAGATGAGGACGTAGGATATCCTATCAAAATCTTGCTCAAAGAAGTCCTCGAGTGGCAAAGGAAAGCGATGATGGATATTTTTGTGCAGATCCTTCAGCGGCTACCTAGAGGTGACGCATCAGCTTCCAATAACTACTCTGGAAACACCACACCATTTAAGGTACAAGTTAATTTCGAAATCCCCATCTTTGAGGGTCAAATAGACATAGATGTCGTAGATAAATGGTTAAATATGCTAGATGGGTATTTTTCTGTTCATGAATTTTCAAGTCGGGAAGAGATTGTTTTCGCTCTTCTCACAGCAGCACCCCACGTCAAGGACTGGTGGGAAACCTACTGTGAGCAGAAGGATGAAATTACAGGCTCACTATTTTTAGCCGCACCCACTTGGAATGACTCCTGGGATGCCATCAAGGAGTAGTACTACCCTATGAAAAGCTATGAGGACAAATACATCAAATGGACCACACTGTGGCAAGGACGAGACAAAGATGTGTCAGAGTTCACAAACATTTTTCATGCCCTTCACACACAATTGGGTATGAAATATTCTGAGCTGCATCTGGTACTTAAATACCATGGCTGCCTACATAAACACATCCAAGAAGAGATGGAATTCTTGAACATCCTCTCACTCAGCACAACATACCGATATCCTGTCACAATTGAGAAAAAGTTCAAACAGAAGAGGTGAAACTTTGGATTTGTAAATCTGAAGCCCAAAGAACAAAGCCAAGGCAGGGTGAAACAAGACAACCCATTGAAGCCACAAGAAAAGAACAACACCACGAAGCCGAAGAAGGACACAATAAAGTGGTGTGAGTTCCACAAGAGTGCCACTCATAACACAAGTGAGTGTCGGACTAAGCATTCGCCGGTGGGCAAGTTGAAGGCTTCCAAATATGAAGCATGTTCAGATCCTGAGCCAGAACCTGACAAGGGGAATGGAAAGTGGAAGCAAATCATTGATGCAAATCCCAACGCCACTATTACCACTGCCAAGGTCCAAAATAATTAACCCAAAGACCCAGAGGAGGGGGGGCATCTTTTCCACTCATAGATGTGGATGAAGGGTTCGTCGTTGCAATTCATTGTTGATAGCGGCGGCCAAAAGAACCTCATTTCAGTATAGGTCATGAAGAGGTTGGGCCTACCGACTGCACCACGCCCGCGGTCATATAGTATCGAGTGGCTACATGAAAGACGAGATCTCAAAGCTCGCGAGCAATGCCACCTTCCCTACAGCATCAAGCTGCTCACTGATGAGGTATTGTGTGATGTTACACCTCTGGATGTTTGTGATGTATTATTAGGCCAACCATACTTGTGGAGGCGACATGTTGTGTATGAGTCAGGGCCTCGTGCTGTCATTATTTCTTTGAAAGGTAGCAAGCTCATCTCCTAGACTAGGAAATTCAGTTTTTGTCTGATTTTCTCCCAAAGTAAGGGGACGATCATCACCACATCCACGACTCTCGTGAAGGGTTCCTCGATGCAGCAACAACAACAAAGGAACACGGTGACGATAGAACTCATGAAAAACTTCACCTCATGCGCAGGCGTACCACACAAGCTTTAGGTGGGCAACAAAGTATGGTTGCATTTGTAGAAAGAACGCCTTACAAGAGCCCATCAGAAGCTTCGACCATGCTGACATGGTCCTCACACCATTACTAAGGTTGTGGGAAATAATGCTTTGGAGCACAAAATTCCTCCATTCCTTCGCCTGCACCAAGTGTTCAATGTGTGCCACCCTCGAGCATGCTTCTCACCATTTCTGGAGACATCAGAGATTGCAAAACAGCTCACTAGAGGCTCAGCTCAGCAGAAGCTTCCTCATCTCAGGGAGGAACTCAATGCAATGGGGACCATTGCTTCCTAAGGGGCGAGGAATGGTCCAGATGGATGTTGGTGGCCATCCACCTATCCCATTGGACCCCCATAATAGTCTCTTTTAGCTTTTTCAGTTTCCTAAATTGTAGCACATTTTACTATTTTTAGCAATTTTTCGGGTCCTGAACTTCCGGAGCCATTTTGAGGCCCTAAACGACATTTTTTTGGGAATCTAGGGGAAATGTGGGTCCATGGACTAATGTTTCCCTTCACAAAGTTGGAGTGCTCAGATAGATCTTTCTAACGAGCTATTGTACGTGTCAAACGAAGATCGGGTGCCAAAGTTACGACACCGGGAAATTGATGTACCAATTTACCCAAACAGGGCCCATAATTTGGTGTTTCATCTTCTAGGGTTAGGTTTTGGGATGTGAGGGTTTTCCATTGTTTCTCAACAATAAATAGGCCTTCGAGCCTCATTGTAACATAGTTTATAGTCATGTAGCCACCACATCTCTTCTCAGAGATAAGTTACCATTGCTCTAGCTAGTTTATTTCCATTTCTGGTTGTAAGCATATTTTAGTATTTTCCATTAATGAAATGAAGTATTATTTCCACTACATCTTTGTGTATATGGTTATCTCTGTATTTTATTGTGTTCCTGTTTAATTCCGAATCATCAACCTTCCCTTAGTGGTTTGCTATGTAGGTTAGATGAGTGGTTCATCCTTCTCCTACCGAGACACAATCATAGGATGATTGGTTCAACCTTCCCCTAGTGATTTTTTGTGTACAAGATGACTGGTTGAACCTTCCCCTTGGTACATGTAGGAAGAATGAGTGGCTCATCCTTCTTCTGCTGAGAAACTCCACCCATGTAGTCTGGGAATCAGGGGAACTACCTCTCATTTAGCCAATGAGAAGGGAAATGAGGATAGGGACCATTGTACTATTGATTGACGCATCATGTACTATCGTATGCCCTATAAAATGATGATATTGATCTATGATCAATTAGAACTGAATTTGGGTCAATAAGAGTGATATGAGACACAGTGTTTATTTGGAACTGATTTCAGATCAGTAAGAGTGATATGAAACACTCTCTTTCATCTGGGACTCACTTTGGGTTAGTAGAGAATGGTATAATACATTCTCGATAACTTCTTCCTCTTCTTCTTCATAGTTCAATGGAGCAATGCATTGATGGTAGAGATACTACTGACTTACAGATGGATTAACAAATGGAGTTTTCCCTAGTTGAGAGAGAGTGTTAAAGTTGGAAACTAGGGCCAAAATCCATGTGCGTCATCTTATTTATAGAAACTAATTTTTTCTTGGATTCCTCTCTTGGAGAGGTGTAGGATTGATCTAAATATCATCTTATTCCAACATGTATTTATCTAGATATGAACTTATTTATATTATTTGACAATTTCTCAAGGTCGGCGAACAGCCAAATAAATCCGAGCTCAACCTCAACATTGGATTTAAGTAGGGGAGGCCTTAAGTCATTTAACACACACATTACTCTTGATCTCTCCTCTCCACTCATTTGGGTCCTCTCACGAGTGAGATGTAGTGGAAAGGGTTATCTAAGAGATCTCGATGTAGTCATCTAGAGCGACATAGAAACTATCCCAAAAGGGAAATTTAACCACAGTGAAGGAGGCTTAATATGCAGCTGAAGGACAAGTCCTAGCCAAAGTCATAAAGGTGTGCTAGCCACAGGTTAAGAGGAGAGTTAATCCACACTTAAGGAAGCATGTAATCCACTGAAATAAGAGCTCTAATCCGCACTTAAGGGAGGCCCTAAGCATGTGTCCGAGAGAGGCCCTATACATAGTCAAGGATGAGCCTTAATATGCAGTCAATGAAGAAGCCCTAATACGTTTCCTGAAGAAGCCTTAATACACTCTCTAAAGAAACCCTAATTCATTGACTAAAGGATGCACTAACTATAGTTAAGAGAGGCCTAATATGCTCGAAGGAGGAGGCCTAATACACAACCAAGGATAGACACTAACTAAGCTAAATGAAGCTTGTTGATAACATGAAAGAAGAAGAGAATTTCGGGTTATTGTACGTGACAAAACCATCATAGAGGCAAGGTTATTTGGGCATCCTTTTGTGACTGCGTGAAGTTGTTCTCTTCTTGTAGGATAGCCGAGTTGGATGACCTAAGGGACAAATATGTCGGAGTCTCATTAGACGGACAAGGAGCAATGTTTATTCTCCTTGGAAGCTATAGGAAGACTGCGTGTTAAGCCGCATGACATAACACCATACTCAAGGATTCTGTATGGGTGTTTGAGGGCTTATATATATGCCGAGATCAACAGCATAACCAGGGAGTTGTCCTAGGTTGTTTTGATAATTGTTTGAAGATTATTTCAATAGTGCTTGGTGCCCTAACGATTCATCATGATGACAACTGCAAATATATTTTTAATTGTGTCCTATTTCATCAAGTGATAGCTAGTGCAACAAGAAGATATCAGAGTTCTCAGAGATATTTTCGGTCAAGTTTTGACCATGACTGGATCAGTTTGTTGAATATCCTGTTCATACCATACAGATGATCTCTAGAAGAATATTTTGTCATGTTTGACCATCATTGTCTTCTCTCGCCAAGACATTTCTACTGCTATTATAAATATCAGTTTTGTCTATTTGTACTCTCTCTCTCTCCCCTCAACTATTGACGAATATAAGAAAATTGGTTAAGGGATTCCTCGCGTTGGGGTTCATCTGTGGCTAGTGCAACATCTTTTGTCCTCTAGTCTTGCCTTGTCTTCTACTTTTTATGTTTAATGTTCTATTTGCATTTTATTATCATGCTAATGTGATTGCTAATATTGACATTGATATTGGGCTAACAACAAAATTGAAGTAAATTGTCCTAAGCATAGAACATTCCAAAAAAAATTAACAAAACTGAAACAAATGGTGTTTCTTAGGCATATATTTCTGGTGTGAACTAGGTTACACATCGGCATGAAATCTTTTTGCATCTTTCTGAAAGAGAGTTATAAAACATTTGTAAATTTCATTCCAAAGAGGGATTGTGAGATAAGCTTACAACAGAAATTGTGAAGAAGTTAGCCCGTATGTCATCTCTTCATACTAAACACTTGATACTGGATGAATTACATGGAAAAATTTACTTAACCAAGTTGGATATTCATTTAGGATATCATCAAATAAGAATGAATATTGAATACATTCCAAAAAAACATTTAGAACTCTTGCGGTTCATTATGAATTTTTTGGTCATGCATTTTGGCCTTTTTAAATGCTTCCTTAGGAAGAATGTTTTAGTATTTTTTGATGATATACTCATCTACAACAAGTCTTCAAAGGATCATGTTCAACATGTTGACAAGGTTGTTAAACTATTGGAGGATAAACAATTATATGCAAAAACCTCGAAATGTTTCTTTGGAGTATAGGAGGTAAACTCTCTATGTAATATTTTATCCTATCAGCGTGTTAAGGTAGACCCTAGGAAAATTAATGTCATTCGGAATGGAAGATCCCCATGTCTATAAATCCTCTATGTGGATTTCTTGGGCTGATAGGGTGTTATCACAAGTTTGTTAACAATTATGGGATAATAGCATCACCTCTAACAACATTACTAGAGAAAGATGCATTTTCCTGGACTCCATAAGTAGCTAAGGCCTTTAAATATCTTAAAGAGGCAATGTGCCAATAATTAGTCTTATCTATGCCAGACTTCACAAAAACATTTATTCTGGAATGTGATACCTCACAAAATGGAATTGCTGTTGTTTAAATGCAAGGAAGACCCATTTCTTTTGAAAGTCCTTCAATAAAGGGAAAATATTTACAAAAAGCTATTTACGAGAAGGAAATGTTGGCGATACTACATACACTTAAGAAATGATGACCTTACCTAATGGGAAGACACTTCAAGGTAAAAATGGATCATGATAGTCTTAAATACTTTTTACAAGAAATATTATCTTCAAAAGAGAAACAAAAATGGGGCACAAAGATGTTTCTTTATGACTTTGAAATAATTTTAGAAAATGAAGCAAAATCTTGTTGTAGATGCACTCTCAAGAAATTATGAGGGTGTGGAAGCATTTCTTTGTGTATGTAATGAATAAAATATATATAAATATAAATAATAAAGATAATTGCAATAATGATTAGTTAACTAGTAATTAGGTCGAAGAGGCATGTCTAAATGAGACATGACTCTTCCTGAAGAGACACTTGCCTAATATAAAAGAAAGCCTCTCATTCTCATTGTAATTCATTCTTATTCTTATTCATACATTTTAATATAGTATTTGTATCCTCAATGGATTATTTCATATTCTAAGTCTTTTGGAGCAAGTAATTTGTAAAAGGAACTTTGTTTGCTTCATTTGGTATTAGAGGAGCTCAGTCCTTTAGGTCGCTTGACCGGTGCACAGAGCTTGTTCTCCGATCTAGGTCCTTAGTTATTGAAATGCATCAACCATGTTGCTATAAAATTGAAGCATTTTCCTCAGAATTTGTGAGTTTCTCCTTTTCTCCCTTTTTCGAGGCCTTTCACCATTAAAATTAAAACTAAAAGAAAATTCGCTAGTTGGAAGGTCTCCAATTCGCTAGTTGACCTTTGGCAATAAAGAAAATTAACAAAAAAAAATATAAGTAAATAAATTTATAAAAATAACAAGAAGAAAAAAGTAAAAAATAAAATAAAATCAAATAATATAAAAAAAATCAAATTATTTATAAAAAAAAAATAATAAAATAAAAATAAAATCACCTGGTAGAAGCCTGTGCATTTAGAAACAACCCATGGTAATTGCCCATGGTATGCTAAAAGTGAAAGAAAAAACAAAATGGATACAAAATCTCATACCAAGTGATATTTAAAACTTTTTATGTGGAGAAGCCCGTGGTTTTGGAAACAACCCATGGTAATTTCCCATGGTATTTTAAAACTAAAAGAAAAAAACAAAAGGGATACACAATCTCTTTATAGGAAATGTAAGTTTTACTTTTTTACTTAATGTTTGGTGAACATCATGACCTTGTCATATGAAAAGACGTTATGAAAAGACGTGACCTTTATATTTATTAAGTGTGGTTACATCATAAAATTTTATATTAAGTGTGACTTTTATATTAAGTGTTGTGACATCATAAAACTTTAATTAAAAAAAAATTAATATTTAAGAAGTAAAATGGAGACTAGTAATGAGAGATTCCCTGGAACCTTTGGTGGATGTGTTTATACATTATTTAAAATCAAAGGATCACTCGCAAGAAGAGATATAATAATCTCTATCAGTCTTGACTAAACAAGTAATTATATTAGTCCTAAATTTGCTAACCAATTGGTGATTCTTCAATCAAATATAGTTGAAACAACTATTTTTGGCACATGTAACAAACAATACTATATAAATAATCTACACCTAAATATTGTAGATTATACTTTTACCTCACAATTCACTGTGAAAACCTTATGTTTTGGGATCACCATGGATGAAAACTCTAGGTTCCTTTATTCTAAATACTAAGGAAAGGTTTTTAACATTTTCTTACAAGAAGATGAAAACAAAGATGTTACAGTGAAACCTAATTCAGCAACGCCGGAAGATATCTTAGATATTTCAAAAGTAATTTGTCAAGAAGGTAAAAAAGTATTACAAAATATGCAAAATGAAATTGACAAAATCACTATTGACAAAAATGAAGAAGTTTCTCCACTTAAAAACCATAGTGGAAAATTATTGACGCAAATTAAGAAACTTAAGAAGGATAAAAAGTCATTAGAAAACAAGGTACAAAAAATTATCGAGAAAGAAGCATCAAATATAGGAATTCAAGTTCATGACAAAATAAAAAATAATGATCCAATAAATGTCACAACTCAGGAAGAAGACAAGCAAGTTGAAGAAAATATGCTCTTGGATTTTGCAAGTCAGATGATAAATATCCCTATTTAATGTTCCATAACCAACTCAACAACATATTCGCCAGAAGAAAATATAAAAAATTGCCACATGCCCAATAAGGGAAAGTCAAACCAAAAAAATTCCCTATTGACATCCAAATCATGATAATAGACAATTGAACCAATCTACGTATTGGGATGACTCATACTAGAAACAACAAATTGATGTTTCAGAGAATAATGATGTAAAATCAATCCTGTCTTATGCCAACAATTTGTTAGAAAATTCCAGTGATCAGAATACTATACAGAAGATTAATTTAGGATGGTCTGATCCCTTCTAAGTGATACAATTTTGTTTGTCACTAAGAAGATCATATCATCTTGTATTGATGAAGATGACTATTCCGAGATAGAAAGACTTTCGAAGACCAAAAAAAAGAGATCAGGCCTTTTTCATCGATAACTTTGAGGAAAAGGCTTTTTGAGGAGGAAGGCAATGGAACAAATCAAATATATATAAATAATATAGATATAAATAATAAAGATAATTGTAATAATAATTAGTTAACTAGTAATTAGGTTGAAGAGGCATGTCTAAATGAGACATGACTCTTCGTGAAGAGACACTTGCCTAATATAAAGAAAGCCTCTCATTCTCATTGTAATTCATTCTTATTCTTATTCATACATTTTAATATAATATTTGTATCCTCAATGGATAATTTAATATTCCAAGTCTTTTGGAGTAATTAATTTGTAGAAGGAACTTTCTGCACTTCAGTGTCACTTATATTATCCAATCACATTGGATAACCAAAACAAGGGATGAATAGAAGAATGATGAAGAAGTGTGGGCACTCATTCAAAAGTTCCAGAAAAATACCAGTATATCTGACACATTTCGCTAGAAAAATGATTCATTATTGTACAAATATTTCTTATACCCTTTTAAGAATTCCCAACTCAAATGAAAGATTGTTCTAGAATTGCACACCTATCCCTTAGGAGGGAACTCACTATTTTTAAAAACTTACCACAAGGTTAAGAAGGATGGCTTTCGGGATGGCCTTAAATTTGATATTCAAAATTTTGTGGTAGAATATTTGGTTTTCCAACAATATAAGTTGAGAGAATTGAGACCTTATGACTGTTACAACCTTTATACATTCCAATTGGAAGGAGGTTCAATGTATTTTATCACATGCTTACCCAAGTCCAAAGGAAAGATTTTCATCATGGTAGTATTTCACAGAATTAACAACTATGCACATTTTTTTGCATTATCTCATCCATTTAAAGATAATATACTTTCTACTACATTTATGGAAACAATTCAAAATATACATTGAAACCCAAATATTATTCTAAGTGACACATAACTCATTTTATTTTTTGCTTGAGCAAGTATGGATCCTTCTATGTCATTGGGTCAAAAAATAATGTACAGTATAAACTACCATCCACTCGGCGGCAAAGAGAAAGAAAGGAAAAGATAGCCAAGCCTCCAGGGGCTACCCGTACTGTAGTACATACAAATGAAAGAGCCTAAGGCATTATTGAAAGCCCCCAGACCCACCTGCGGAAAGCCCACGAGCTAACACGTGGCCCCCTCCTAGGAAACTACAACCCAACACACCAACCCATCATAACAAGAAGATCGATGGCCTAGAAAAAAGCGCAACTCCAAAGAGTTAGAAGTTTACCACCCCAGCCCCACCAAGTTTCACTTCGAGACGCCACTGTTGATTCGCAACACCCGAATCTAATGGATGAGAAGCATTTCGCAATGGATAATAATGCGGAAAGTTATTTCACGATAGAGGGCGGTTTTCCATCTCCCCACCCTACCACGCGTCACCAAGTTAATGGGATTGCTACGATCACGTGAAAATCGTTTCTGCTTTGAGGGTCACGTGATCAGTCCGAAACCACCTAGGAGGTGGTTTTGCAATATAGCCTTCATTGGTCAAGACTTCTAGTTACCGAAAATCCTGGTATCTCTATCTAAGATAGAACAATCACGCCTTGGATTGGGACAAAGCCTGGGTAGCCGAATTCCATCGAGCCAAGGCCTACGAGGAACATCTGAGATCTGCATAACTCTTACACTCTGAATCTGAGTAACTAGACAAGGATCAATGTTTGCCGCAAGCATTACCAAAAAGGAAGGCTCAATCAGGGGAAAATCAATTCGAGCTATTTCCCAAGGTACTGAGTCTAAACACCTCCCTGTCATCTTCCACCTGCTCATTGCATTGAGCTCTTAGTCTACTAGGCCTCACTTCCTGCCATTTTGTCAACCCATTTTTCCTTGTGCAGCTGACCCCCTGATTAGCCAGAAGATCTGCCAGCTTGTTAGCCTTTCTATGAACTTGGTGGAAACTGATAGTATGCAGGCCCTGAAGATGGCTTTGAATCCTTTGGAAAACTTGAATTAGTTTCCAATTTTTAGAGACTTTATTTGTTGCGGTTCCATTGGGAATTTTTTTCACTGAGCTAATAATTAACTCTGAATCTGCCTCTATCATGACATTTTGACAGCTTTCCTGCTTCAACAAATCTAGGCATTGCTCCATAGCCATAAGCCCGGCCATGTTGTTGGTGGTTGTACCTAGGTGGTAATGGAAGATGCTAACTATACTTGCATCTGAAGTTCTAAGAACACCTCCATACCCTGTTGTTCCTGGGTTCCCCTTAGAAGCCCCATCAATGTTGTATTTCAAATAGCCTACCAGAGGGGGATGCCAAAAATCCTTTTCCGAATTTGAAAAAAGGATCCTCCTGTCAATGCCTAGTAGGGAGAGCCTTTGCAACCCCAGCTTGCTGAGAATATTTGAATCTAAGTCTGAGGGAGGTTTTTTTGGGGGGGTTACGAACAGTAGTTCCCACAGTCTCCTTGAGCTGTTTCAGGAACCAACAGGCGTTGAGGGGGATTTTTTTCTCCCTTAAAAATTATTTTATTCCTCTCCTTCCACACATTCCATATGATGAAGCTTGGTACAAGAGCGCATGTTGAGTTAAGAATTTCATTATTCGAAAAATGTTTCCTCCAATTGATGAGGGTATTGATGATGCTTCTTTTGTCCCTATTAGATTGTTGGAAGATTGCAACAAATAAATCCCATAGCCAGGATGTAAAAATGCAATTTTTGAGTAAATGTTCCAATGTTTCTTCTTGACCTTCACATAGCAGGCATCTTGAAGGCCCCTGTACACCCCATTTCCTTATATTGTCCCAAGTCAGAATTTGCCTGTGATAAACAACACACATGAAAATTTTGATTTTCATCCACCTTGGATGTTTCCAAAGGTTTTGCGAGATTTGGTCTAGAACTAGGGGATCTAGTCCAAGGAGAATATTTTTAGCTTCCTTAAGATTAAAGGTGTCCTCTTTTTTCTCTCCCCATCTCAGTTGGTCTTGTCCCTCTATCACTAAGATTTTCCTTTGTTCTGTAATTTTCCTGAGTTCTTCTGCTTTAGTTTTTAGGAGATTGTTATTACTGCAATCAATATTTCTCCAGACTCTCCACATTTTTGTGAGATGAGAATGTGTCCAGAAATCCTTAACCTTTATTAAACCTTGGGACTCCGACTCTTGTTTAAGATCTAGAAACTCTTCTTTTACCAGAATTGATTCTTGCTACCATTTGTTTTCCTAGAAAAGAGCAAGATTTCCGTCTCTGATTTCCCAGAAGCTATTCTCTTGTAATAGTCTTCTATTTTCCCAAGATTTGTTCCAAATATAAGAACCCTTTATATTTCCTGACATTCTTATAAGATGATTGTTTTGCCAGGAATCAGCACATTTTTCTTTCCAGCTCTTAGCCCATTGGGTTTCTGGTTGTTGGACCCAATGCCACCAAAGTTTGGCTCCTAGAGTCTTACTGAGAATATCTTGATCATCCAATCCAAGCCCTCCATGGTTTTTGGACTTACAAATTTTATCCCAAGACACTAAGGGCCATTTTCTCTTGGTCTCCTCTCTACCCCAAAGGAAATTTCTTTGAATATATCTGAATTGCTAAAGGACCCCTTTTGGAGCTGGGAGGGCTGATAACATGAAGATGGGGATTGCTTGGAGCACTGCTTTGGTAAGAACTAGTCTGCTAGCAAGGTCTAAAGATCTGATGGTCCATTTACTGACTTTATCCTGCAACTTGTTGATTAAAGGTTCCCATATACTTTTGTGCATTAGTTTTTCCGTTAGAGGAACACCTAAATATTTTGAAGGAAGAGAATCTCTTTGGAAGCCAATAATTCTGGATATTTTTTTCTGAATAGGAATATTGCTATTGAAGAAAAAGATTTTAGATTTTGAGAGATTTATTTCCATACCTGAAGCCGAGGCAAAAAGATTCAGAATTCTTTTGTAGTTTGAGGCTTCTTGGGGTGTGGGGAGTCCTTGAAGCATGGTATCATCAACAAATTGTTGGTGAGTCAGAGCTTGCTCATTATCCATAAGCTGCAGGCCTTTATTCTTTGCTGTAGATTGCTCCTGTTTTATAGCTCTCCCCAGCCCTTCCATCATGATGATAAAAAGGAAGGGGGAGAGCGGGTCCCCTTGTCTGAGGCCTCTAGAAGGATTGGAAAGCTCTGAGGGGGAGCCATTAACCAATATAGAAAAACTGGAGGAGGTCACCAGTGCCATAACCCATCTAACCCATATATGATCAAAACCAAAAGCAATCAACCTTTTCTTTAGGTAAACCCAATTTACTTTGTCATAAGCCTTGACAATATCTAATTGCATGATCATACCCGCCTACTTCTTGCTAGTTAAAGAGTTCCATATCTAATTGCGCTTGAATGATATTATCCAGAATTTGTCTGCCTTCCACATACCCTCATTGCTCGCCAGAAACTAGGACTGGAAGAAAAGGTTTGAGTCTATTAGCCACAACCTTGGATATAATCTTGTATATTACGTTGCATAGGGCTATGGGTCTATATTTATCCAGTGTAAGAGCACACTCCAATTTGGGGATCAGGGCGATGAAGGAAGTGTTGAGGGCTTTCATAATAGTTTTATTTGACCTGGAATCCTCCACAACATTCAATATGTCCTGCTTTACAATGTTCCAATAGGCCTTTAAAAATTCCACATTGAAACCATCTGGGCTTGGTGCTTTGCCATTTTGCATGTCTTTGATTACTTCTCTTAGCTCCCCTTCTATTACTGGTCTATTAAGGTTGAAGTTGTCCTCCCTGGGTACCAGTTTCGGTATGTTTCTGGTAATTTCCTTGATGGCCTTCTCTCTATCTGAAGTGTTCCCCTGTGTTATACCTTGGAAGTGGTGGACTAACACAACTTCTATATCTTTATGGGATATCTAAAGTTCCCCTGCTTTATTCTTGGTTGAAGAGATATTGTTGTGAACTCAATTGGCCATGAGGGTTCTATGAAAGAACTTAGTGTTGCTCTCTCCTTATTTTAACCATTGGACTCTGGTTTTTTGTCTCCAGAATATTTCCTCTTGTTTACATAGATGCTCCCATTTTTGATATTGTTTATCTGCTTGCTCACTGATCTCTTTATGAAAGCATTCCTTGATTAGAGCTTGGTTGAGAGCTTGCATTTTGTTTTCAACTGCTCTCTTTTCTTCGAAAATGTTACCAAAATCCTTCTTATTCCATTCCCTAAGCTGGCATTCTATGTTCTTTAATCTCTTGTGAAGAAGATACATTCTGGTTCCCTGAATCTGCAAGTCCTCTAACTACCATTTCTCAATGTTGTTTGTGAAGTCTGGGTGAGACAGCCAGATATTTTCAAATATGAAGGGTTTATTCCTAGTGTTGGACACCTAATCCTAAAGGGTTAGCGTGGAGCCGAATGGACATAGCAGTCCAAGAGACCTTGGGATGTGAATCCCAACAGTCACCAATGTACTATAAATGTATATCAAATTGTTAATAAAATTGTATCGCATGCTTTTATCTTTTGCCTAATTGTTCTCCCTCACCATGTCTGTTTAACATGGTATCAGAGCCATGATGTGTGGCCTGTTTTCCCTGAGCAACTGATCTGAGTTGCCTTGAATAATGCTGGCCTAGTCTTCATTACCTGACCATTTATTTTATTAGCTGAGCGCATCAAATCTGCAACTAGGCATTGTATTCCTACCTGCAGCCTGTCAAAGTCTGCGCACTGGTATAATAGCGCTGCAGCACTGACACCTCCCTAACCTGGTCCTTCCAGCGCTGCATGATCATTCAATTGATAAAACGGAATACTGACATTTAATTGGTGGCATAATTGTGTGTCCATAACTATTTCCAGCTCCTGACGCCCAACCCTATCCGGCTCAGGCCAATTGTTATCGTCCTCCTTCATTATCTCGCTTTCGGCAATTATCCGTTGGCATTCCCTGAAGAACAGCCTGAGTAAGGAAAACCTCTTTCGGATTTGCATGGTGTCGCTGAATTTGCCATCTCTGGCAGCCTGAAATGAAGCAACTGCAGCCATGCGCAGTATTCTTCCACTCAAACGCTTAAAGTACAGTCAATATTTTTGCAAATGGCTTGCAACGTTCTCTCGTGTAAGTCCTACAGAAACGTTACATTTACCTTGAGCGAATCATGTCAGCGATTAATCTGTCACCTATCACTGGACGTTTTCCCATAGTCTTGAAATAGAAAAATTGGTGCAGGTGCAGCTGATGCCCGCTCCTGTCATTCAAACTAGAAAACGTCTGCTCCAATACCTCAACGTCTGCTCCTAAAAACTCACCGGAAAACTCAAGTGAAAAGCAAGGGATTCCCTTTCCAATAAGTCGTTGGATGTCTGTCCTCCCACTTTATTTCTCGGCTCCCATTCACAGTATCCTTCACCAACGTTTCCCATGTTGGTATTCGTATTTCCTGCACGCGATATCATCTGGTGATGAAGATTACATTTACCCCGGGGTCCTCTGTATTAAATGCCCTTTAAAGCTCAGTATTGTCTTGAATCTAGAGAACAGAACAAAATTGCGATGGGAGCTATTCTACATTATTACAGTTAATTTTTTTATAATCCCTAGCGGTATCTTGCCTGGATTACTTGTGTGGTGCGCCGTCAGTGTCATTCTCGTTTGCTATTTAGGCTGCGGACACTGGTGTTGTGTGCCGTCAGAATAGCATTGTGGTACTATTTCTCATCTCTATGCTTTGCAGTTTTGTCAGTTTGGTGGAGGGAGTACATGACATTGCAGAGTCTCAGAAGAAATAAACTCGCAATTGCTCAAGTTTTGGTCAAATCAAAGCCTATTGTAGAGGAAGTCTATGATATTGCAGAGCCTGCAAAAGAGAAACTTGTAACTGCTCAAGCAATATTTAGAGAAGATAAAGGCATCGGCAACAGCGATAGTTGGAGAAGATTTTCCTGGAAGGACTTCGTCTTGGACATCACTCTCAGGAACTAAATCTGAGGAACTAGCTTCATATGCCTTGGCCTGAACATTGAAGTTTATCCTTCTCGAAGGTGTCTGACATATGCCCAGACCTACACAGGGTGTGAGCTCGAGAGACTGCCCATATATAGCTTTTCTATCAAGTATAGATGCCCATACGACGCTGCTAGTGGAGGAACGCAGGTGGAGAGCGTGGGACGTAGCAGTATTGTTGTGGACAACGTGTGAACTGGTAATATAACTTGAAAAGGCAGCAGCACGCTCAACCGTGGATAACGCACACTTTGAACGCATGACCTTTCAGACCCGAGCTGATGAGCAGCGGAAGCGTGGTGACAGCTTGGGTTAAGAGCAATGGAGATTTCAATTTGACCGAAATTCCTTCTACATCTAGACCGAGCCAAAAAATAGATCCAGGCTTCAGAAATTATCCCTGAAATCAAGACAGTGCTTTCGATATTTATGTGATAGGTCTGAGCCTCAAATGGTTGGACTTCACCGAAAAAAAAAGGAATGCTTCCACAATTCAACGATGATGACAACTTCAAAAAAAAGAGATTCCATTCCTTTTTACTATGACTAATACAGGTCCGAGTTCTATTTTCTATCGCAAATTCTAAGATTGCTGCTAGTTCGAGCTTGTATATGAGTGTTCTTTTTCGTTCAAAATGAAGAAAACATCTGTTGACTGGTCATGAAATCACTTAAAAGTTCTTTATCAAGATGTATGTATATCTAGTCACGAGTTCCATGTAACATCCAATTACATTTTTTGGTCTCCGCCTTACGAAAAAAAAAAAAGTAACATAATGCATCCTGACCACCAATCTAAGAAAGGCTACAAAAGATCTAGGTAATGGTCTTTTCAGCTACATTCATTCAGGTTAGAAATGGTGTGTTTGTCATACAAAATGACATCTCATATAGAAATTTTGGGTTAATGTCTTATGTTATCCCATAAAGGTTGATTGATCCTTGAAAATTTTAGATGACATTTTCTGTGACTTTGCTGACTTTGATGAAGTGTTTCGAGCAATGATAAATTGATAAGTGAACTTGGATGATGCATATGCATGGCCTTTTATTGATAATAATCATTGTTACTATGCTCACCCTTTGATTCATCCACATCAAAACCGATTTTTGAACACAGTCACATTTAGTCAAACACATGTATAAGTTCTGAGAGCAGTATTGAAGCCACCTCGAAGCAGATTTGGTGTTGTCCATGGAACAATTTGAAACAACCTGTGAGTGAAGTGATTTTTGAAGAATCCGTAGAGAAGTTTATGAAGAGGTTTGGAATAGACTTTGGTGGATCCTTGATCAGCATTATGAAGTGAATTTGAAGCAATTTTGAAGACATTTTTGGCAGTCATTCTAGGAGCAATTTCTTGTAGAGATTTTGCATGATTCCCATAGCAGCCATATGCTCTGAAGTTTGAAGTTGAGGACAGCGCTCATCTTCACATTTTTTCAGATCTTGTAGTAAGAGTACAATATTATTTTTCTGTTGCTATTGCCTCAGTTGTGTTTTTGAAGAAAAATGGCCAGACTTGAAGATGCATTAAAGTTATTGAATATCCTAATTCATTCCACTGTTGATGAGATGGTCAAAGTTAACAAAGAAATTCTCTTTGACATCCAAACCTCTCTGCAAACTGCACATGAGAATATTGAGTTTTTGCAGCTTGAGACAAAGCTGCAGCAAGAAGAACTACAGCAATGGAGTCATCTTTCTGAACCTGTTTCTGTTCAGAAGATTGAAACGTACTCCCATAAACAGCAAGTCAATAATGTTCCTGTTCATTCAAATAAAGCAGCAGTTGTACATGCAGATGCAGAAACTAAGTCTGCACTTCCCAAGCCCATCATCAGACCTTGGGAACAGCTTGTCCACAACAAGCACAGAACCGGTCTTGGATATGACAAGGACTTGTCCTTTCATATTCCAGACTACGCAAAACCTATTCAGTTTCAGAGTGCTGGTTTCATTAATGACAGTTCACCTGCTCCTCATGACAGTT
>APFE030866736.1:39908-51822 GCA_000404065.3 Pinus taeda
AGAGGGATCCAATTTCTTCATGGGCAATTTTTTTTAATGAACAAACATTATTTAAATGTTTTGTATAGTTTTTTTTAGATTTTTTAAAAATTTTATGTTGGCCGACATAAGTAAAATTTCAACTTTGATGATGGATAAACACCCTTACACATCACAGTGGGCTGTAGAATGAGTCTCTCGGCTCAATTATTTTATATTGTAAAATTTGGGCCGATGATTTTTATAAAAAATAGAAAAAGGTGAATTTTTGTTTGGAAACATCATGGAAAATCGTTAATTGCAAATTTCTAAAATATTTGGAATCTAATTTACAAAGAAACCAATTGTTTGACCTTACTCCTATATCATATTTTAAAGTACTTCAAAAATCTAGTTGATTTTGAAAATTACTCATAAACAAAGTCATATTATATCCAAAATCTACCATTTAGATAAATAAAGACCCTGAAAACTATGTATAAAAAAAGTCACTGTCACTTTTTAGAAGCTTTTCCGGTCTAATTTCTCTAAAATCCAGCAGGAATTTATTGAAATCACAAGTTTGATGGGTAACCCTGCACAATCCAAGTGCCCTAGAGGATTTTCAAGGTGCTGAATCCATATATAGAGTCAAAAAAACAAACTTAAATAACACAAATCATAATTTCACCTCAAATTTTTATGCTGGATTCCAACACATGAAAGTCCAAAAATATCACACTATAAACAACTCGACAATTAGATTGACAACATTTTAAGAAATTGTGTAATCAAAAGTTGAATTTGTTACCAGCTATAACTTCTTTTGTAACGCTAACAGAGTGTGAATGGGCTGACATATTTTTATTATTTTTTTGCTTGGAAACCGACCAGATTCACAAGATGAACTCAGTACCGTGTTTGGCCACTGATCCCATCACTCTCTACTCTTTTTCCATTCTCTAATGCCAAAAGCGAGAACCAAATGAAAACTGTTATGTACTTGGATCATCTCCATTCTCTAATGCCCTCACTTTTTCCGCTGTCTTATCGAATACCTCCTGTGTGTCTGTGTCAGTGAAGGATGGAGGAATCTTACTGCGTGACTTTGAAATCTCAGAGGAAGTAAAAAATTGAATCATTATTGTGGTGGACTCTGGCAGATGCTCTATCAAGACAAATATACCGCAAAAAGGTATTAAGATAAAAACATCGTTTGAAAGTGTAAGATCCATATCTTTTCAAACTCAAACTAATGGAGTAGAGACTGTCTTTTGTTACACAAAAAGTGCGTAGAGTTTTATATTTTCGCATTTAAGTTTTATTATTTCCCTTACAAAATGATGCATTTTTTCATTTCTCTATGATCATATTCATGTTATCTCTTTCTATCATTCTATTCATTTTATCTCTCTTTTATATTAATATATTTGATTTTTTAAAATTAATATGTTTGATTAAAATTTCAGTTAACATAATTTTAAGATTTAATTTAGTTTTTGCTTATATTATTATTATATTATATTTATTTTGTTTTTTATTTTTTTAATTGGTATCTAGTGAGGGATCATATTTTTGGAAGAATATTTTTTTAAATCCACGTGAATCAATTATATTTCCATTATTTTTATTTATTTTTTTTATTTTTTCAATTAATAAAAACTAATAATATTTTTTTTTTAAATTTTCATTTTATTTTTTTCATTTAATAAAAAATAATATTTTTTTCATAAAAATATAATAGGAAATAAATATTCACTAATTTTTTTAATTGACAAAAAAAAAATTAAAAAATATTATATAATATATATTCCAATTTAAATTTGATTATTTTTTATTAATATAAATCTAATATATATATATATATATTTTTTAATTAATAATTGAAAAATATAAAGATAAATTTACTTTAATATGTTTTTTTTATTTCCTTGAGAGGGGTACAACTTAGTAGAAGGGAGATATGTAGGTGTAGTATAATGTAATGTATGTTAATATTTTTTAAATGTTAGAAAAAAAATCATCTTCATATATTTTAATTAATATTCAAATTAAAACAATATAAATGCTATGTAATGTAAAATGTAATAATGTAAAATGTAAAATACAAAATGTAAAATGTAAGACAGAGTGATTTATAAATTGGTAAAGTTAATTTATATTAATAGGTTGTTTCCTTATATATTATTATTGGTATAATACTCAATATATTGGTATATTATTTCAATATATTATAATAATAATCATTTCCACATAAAGTTTATTATATTAGATTACATATTAATTATTAATTCAGGAGTGACAATTATAAATCATATGGATGGAGAAGAGAGAGAGAGGGGGAAGGAGGGAGGAGGGAGGAGGGAGGACGACGACGAGGCGGGGGGTGTTGGAGGGAGAGATAGTGAAAGAGCTGGATGGCATAAAAAGATGAGTGATGGGGGGGAGAGAGTGTGTGAGGTCGAAGAGAGGGAGAGAGAAAGATAGAGAGGAGGGAAGAGAGAGAACACGAGAGGGAGGGGGAGAGAGAGGGAGGGACAAACAAAGACATGGAGAGATAGAGGTGGAGAGAGAGGGAGTGACAAGGTAGAAATGGAGAGAGAGAGAGAGAAGAGGAAAGGGAGAGGGACACGCATAAATGGTAGGTGGGGGAGAGGGGGGCTGAGAGGGGGAGGAAGATAGTGACATAGTTGGAGGGTAGAGAGGGAGAGAAAGAGTGTTGGTGGGGGAGAAAGAGGGAGGGAGGGAGAGAGGGAGTTGGAGGGGGAGAGAGAGAGAGGGAGGGGAGAATAAACACATATAGAGATAGTGGTGGAGAGAGAGAGGGAGTGAAAAGGGAGAGATGGAGGAAGTGAGGGAGAGTGGAGAACATGAGGGAAGAAAGAGAGAAGGAGGGAGAGAAGGGGAAGAGAGAGAGAAAGGGAGACATGGAGATGGATAGGGAAGAGAATGAGAAAGAGAGAAGGAGAGAGGGAGGGAGATAGTGAAAAAGTTGGAGAGAGAGAAAGAGAGATAATGATGGGGGAAGGGGAGGGAGACAGAGGGAGGTCAGAGAGGAAGGAAGAGAAAGGGAGGGAAGAAGAAAGAAATAAAGAAAGAAAGGTGGAGACAGAGAGAGGTAGTGACAAGGGAGAGATGGAGAGAGAGTGAGAAAGAGAGGAGAGCAGGAGGCAAGAGAGAGAGAGAGAGAGTATGTTTATGGTGTGAGATAGAGATACAAAGAAGGACAAACAAAGGGAGATAGAGATATAGATGGAGGGGGGAGAGTTAGAAGAAGAGAGACACATGGAGAGAGAGGGAGTGGGAGATAGATAGATATGGAGAGAGTGTGTCTGTGTATGTTTGTGGGGTGAGATAAAGAGAATAACAAGGAGAGATAGAGGGAGATATAGATATAGATGACAAGGAGAGAGGGAAGAAGGGAGAGACAAAGAGAGGGAGGGAGAGGTGGAGAGAGAAAGAGAGAGAGGGAAAGGGGGAAGAGAGAAGGAGAAAGGGAGGGAAATAGAAATAGAGGTGGAGGGGGTGGTAGATAGAGGGAAGAAGAAAGAGACATACAAAAACAATACAAATATTATATAGTATTATATAGTATTGAATATTATTAATCATAGAGGAAGATGAAGTAAGGCTTTTACAAAATGTAAAAGAAGTTGGATTTAGAAAGCCATGAATATTTTGGTTTTTCACTGAAATAGATGCATTGATCTCAATGTAGTTGTTCATTTCTAATCTTATTGGATTACTTACACCAGATGTATTGTTTTCTATGTAGATATTGATTTCCAATACTTTTTGATTGCTTGTACTAGATGCACTGATTTTAGTGTAGTTGTTTATTTCTAATCCTGTTTGATTGCTTACACTAGATGCATTGATGTCATTGTAGATGTTTCTTTTTAATCCTATTTTGTTGCTAGCACTAGACACATTGATTTTAGTGTAAGCACAAAAAAATTATTGATAATGTGCATTGATTTCCATGTTATAGTAATTCAACCATAAATAAAATACTTGAATTTTCCTCTTAAATAAAATGTTCACTTACCTGAAATGTTTTCTCTTTGAAACTGTAAACTATTTGTAATTGACTACATTCTTATTATTCTCATTTTCCATCATTCAACATTGTTAGTCACTTTGCATTTAAATAAGGTAATATAAAACAATTGAAACTTACTTGGGGTTTAACACTCCATAAGTCACAATGATTAACTTTGGAGAAATCTACTATTAATATTGGAGAGAAAGAGAGGCAAGGTATGACGTTTACTACAATAGCTTGAGTTAAAGATTAGAATGGTCTATGATTTCAACCATCCTTTTTATACGATTGATATGAAAAATATGGCAAAAGTAATAAGTGTGACAATACGAATAGTAGAAGAAAATAGTTTGAGATTGATGACAATGAAGACAAAAATGTTTCTTAAATAAATGTGACAAAAATGCCTTTTTTCCTTTTCCAATTTCCTTAGCCATAATAAACCAAATGAACACCACACCAGGATGTCCTGTCCAACATTCAGCTTGGAATACATGTCCCTTCCCCATGGTCTTGTTTTTCCTTTATTAACTTTTATTACATGAACTTTTCACCAGGGTTGTTACACAACCTTCCCCCTTAGGGAACATCGTCCTCAGTGTTAAACCACACCAAGACCTCAGAAAAACCATTGAAAAACAAACATACTACCTATGGAGCTTTATCACTTAGCTTTATGAAGTATTTACAATGAATGACTTGCTCAAAAGAAAAACATCATGACAACATGACAAACATACTATTTGTTGGAGCTTTATAACTCATTACGATATTTACAATAACTACATATACACATATGCACATTTGCTATACCAGAAAATAAAAGGATACGATCAATCAAAAAGGGAATCTAGAGGCTCACACCTCCACCCTCAAAGTAATACTAGGATTCACCTCCTTCCCAAGAAGTCCAAAATCCACTGTCATAGACAAAGTTGCATCCAATGTCCAACGCTATAATCCTGTGCCACTTGTCCTCTTAGTGAATAGTTACCGACTCATTGTTCCAGGGCGCACTCCCAATGTGCATCTAATTCCATCTGGAAATGCTCATGACAAAAAAAAATATATCCTCGGCCTTCCCTTCTCTGATACATAGTCCCTCGGGCAATCCGGTCACCCCCTTCCGTGCAGTCACTCACCTTCCAAGTTCCCCGGCATCCCCTATCCCAAGTGATCCATCCCTTCGCAAGGCTTCCTCACATCAGAAAGTCAAATAACCAAGGCATATACCTGCCTCAAACCATCATACCAGTCATAGTATGCTCATGGAAATCAATGGACACTATTGGGTAACGGTGTCCCACAATGGCCCTACTCTTGAAGTGTTTTACCAGCATACTGTTGCATGTTCCAATTTCCTTCGCTATTGCAATTCTTGTAGTCAATTTTAACCACCCAACCGGCCATTTCCATGCTTCATGTACCAAGCACATAACTAACATTATATTTAAAATAAATTGAAATAACTTCAATTCATACCTCATTGGTGGCCTGTCAACAAGGTACACTTGCAATCCTGTTTACTTCATGTTTATTTTCTGTCACGACAAGTCAAACTAGCATCTTTGATCAAATCATCATGTATAAACATATCACATCAGGTTAGCTGAAAACACAACCATCATAGATCAAAATCATAAATCACATGTAACTATCATAAACCAAAATCATAGATCACATGTAATCATCATAGACCATAATCATAAATCACATGCAAAATAAAACTGAAATAAAATACAGATATGTATCCTTTAATCAATCCTTAGCTTCTACCTTTGTCATTATTCTGTATGCACTTTGGATCGGTTGCCGCACCCAAAAAACACCCAGTGCCTTCTCATCAACCATGTGCACATACACATAGTGTGCAGCACACACATACAACCACACACGACATACAACATCATGCAATACATACACTCACACCTGACATATAACTCATACACCTATATTCAGTATACAACACAACACATACATATGCCTATATTCGATGTACTCCACCACACCATACATACACCTACATTCAATGTATAACACAAGACATATATGTACACCTACACCCGATGTACAACACCACATACGTACACTTGCACTCGATGTACAACACAATACATCCATCTATACCTGATGTGCAATGCCACACAATACATGTACCTACACCTGGCATACAACACAACACAATAAATATATACCCGATGTACAACACAACACAATGCATACACATACACAAAGTACAACATAATGAATACACATGTCACGATACCATGACTACACAATGCACATACATAATACCGCACACCCGCAACACAACATGTATAACACACACACAATACCACATGTACACCAGTACCATATGTACAACATGTACATAGTACCACCTGTACAAAGCACCACCAGCACAATGTGTGCACAACATCCCTTGTACATAGCACCACCTGCACAACATGTACACAACACCATATGTACATCGTACCACTTTTACAACATGTACAAAATACAACACGTACACAGTACCACATGCATGACATGTGCATGACACCACATGTACACAACATCACATGCACGACATGTACACAACACCACATGCACATAGCACCACATGTATAACATGTACATGGCACCACATGCTCACGACACCACTTGTACAATCATGCACACAACACCATATGTACATAGCACCATATGTACAACATGGACACAACACCATATGTACATAGCATTGCATATACAACATGTACATAGCACTGCATATCCAACATGCGCACAACACTATATGCACACAACATCGCATGTACATCATGCGCATAGTACAATATGTACACAACACCGCATACCCAACATGTACATAACACCATCTATACCCAACATTGCATATCCAACGTTCACACAACACTATATGTACCACCTTGTACATAATCATTGCATAAATAATCTGTACACACACTATATATACACAACACCACATGTGCACAATCATCACAAATGTAACATGTACGACATATACAACATATGCACAACAATAGCACAACACATCCAAAACCACACTGTCTCTACCAAGCAACCTTTCTTCTAGTGTCTTATCCATGCTTATCCTAAAATGTCGCAGATTATGATGTTTTCATTCCGTTGATGTATCTCTTAGCATTAGCATGTCCATAACATAAACATAGACATAGTATAATCACATAATATCAATTCATATCCACATGATACTGACCTCAGAGATATGTCAGGCTACTCTTCCCACTTGATTCCTCATAAACCATGAACATCTTCATGTCATTCACATGCATAAGCAATCATTCCTCCATAAGAATGGTCCCTGGTAACCCCATCAGACAATGATATGCATACATACATATAAACATCGACATAAAACAATATTGATCATGTTAGACAATGAAATATATACACACACACACATATATAAACATTAGCATAAACAATCATGATCCTATTAGACAACGACATACATACATACATACATACATGTATACATATATAGACATAAGCACAATCATGATCACAACATAATTACCAGATATCATAAGGTCTAGGTTAAGAGGACTCCCTTTATCTGTGCACGCCATGCACAACATAGAGAACAATTGTTCCCAACATAGCCAAGGCATCCTCAAATCTATTTATTTCATCTTTCCTAATGCCTTTCTCGTGATTGTCCTGCCATCGTCCATTTACACTAATGGACCCAACCAATCCAACTAGTTGTCATACTCTTTCCTTCTACTACCCTTACACCTACATCGAGCTTCATCCAGGTCTTACCTTACCTGTCAAGTACCACACAATTCTCACCGAGCTCCATTAACTTTCCTCTTTCCCAACCAATTCCCAAGACTCAAAACTTAAAAGGCAAGCACAAGAAACAAACAAGAAGAAAACCTTGAAAACCAATAACAATATGACACCACAAACAAAGTAGCATGATCATGCACTAGACATAAAAAAACTTCAAATTAAGCGCAAGAAAATCACAAAATACCAAAAGAAAAAGACTAACCACAGACATCACGACTCAATCCCCAGGGTTCCCATTGCTTCGAAGGGAAAGCTCAACCTGATCCTTCTTTGAGATTTCATGGAAATCTCTTTTTCCATGCAATCCCTTGCATCATACTTCCATAAACACATAATTGTTAGTGCTTAAATAAACATAACAATACACCAATTACCTTGTCTTGTTGTGCCAAACATGTTTCCTTGCAACTGAACACATCCACGCAATCTCTCAAGGAACTCCAATTAACTCAACTATAACTAGCAACTAGTTGATGTACCTACTAAATTCATTTTCATAACTATAACACATATCGGCATAATGTCAGACAAAATCAAGGTCAAGAAGGCTTGTTGTATGCAAAGCACTCATTCGTTTGGAATTAGGGTTTCCAAATATAGCCAAATGAATTCTTTCCCAATTACTTTCTTTTACCTTTTTACTTTGTTGCAATAGAGTCTTACTATGCATTGTCACATCGCCCATCTATTAGTTATATAAGCACATCAATTATTACCTTGTCACGCTAATACCAAGCATGCTTCCTACAACTGTTTACACATGTCAACCACATGTTCCAAATATCAAGACAATCATATCTATCACTTTGAAATCAACCTTTACCATGATTAACAATCATGTTGTAATCCATAGTCAACTCATAGTCATTAGACATAATGCTACAACTGTCACCTACTACACTCAAGTACATATCAACTGTCTCAACACATATGTGTTAGCACAATCATCTTAAAACAAGATCATTCCTTCATGCAATCCTATAGACTCATACTCATATCATGCAGTAAATCAAACATTCAACAAACTATAAATGTACCATGTCAGATAAATCAACTAGACGACATAATAGACACCAATCACTCAAACACCAAATAGAAGAAATAATCAACAATGAAGCGCAAAGTATACTGCATATGCAAACTCATACCTTAGTGTATCTCTGGGGAGGCTATCTTGTCTACATAATCAATCTAGTTAGCACGATATAACTTTACAATACATCAACTCAAGCACAAATAAGATCATGTTAGCCATAACACTAACTAACATGTTCACATCATAAGCTCATAAACGTTGTTTGTTCATGCATAACAATCAAATATGCAAAGACAATCTAGATTAGTATGACATAATATCACAACATATTAACTCATACCTGAATGTCATAACCCTAACCATCTGCATAGGCCAATCCAAATTAGTATGATATATGTAACATCAAGATATCAATTCTATAACTCTAATCATCAACCTAAATAACATATAATAACAATAAGTTATATAGCATGCTCATCAACAACATATGCCCTAATCATCAAGCTAATTATCATATAGTAACAACAAGTTAACCTTTAACATAGTCATCAACAACATGTAACATAATCATCAAGTTATCTAACATAAAACAATAATAGCAGTTCATATAACCATAGGTTACTATCATTCATGACTATCCAACACATGTGCATATGACTACACTAATCAACTAGCATCTATCATGTATGTAACCACAACATCAATAGAATGAAAGGCATACACATAACCATAATGCATATAACAATCCTTAATCTACATACCTACATTCCCAACATACAAACCTATATGACGACATGCTCTTGCCTCGAGGTCCAATGTTGCAACTTCACTTTAATGATCTGCATCTCCTGCTCTATCTCAACCAACACATTAACATCATAACATACCAATAGCATCATGATGACCTAATTGCATACGATGACCTCATTCACAATAACCTTCACCATGACAATGCATGCATAACAACACATAGACACTAACATGCATAACAAATGCATATACAACAATACACTAATGATGACACATTCCATAACGACACCATCAACCTTCACATGGCGACATCACTACAACCATGATCAACACCATGAAAATGCAACAAACACATGGACTACAAGCATAAGGAACACATATGCAACTGGCATGAATGCATTACAAACACATTCACCCCAAGGAGTGTGCAACCACGCTCTAATACCACTCTGTAACCACCCTTCTCCCACATCTACCCAAGTAACTAGCCAACCAAGATAAACATGCAATGAGAGGCTACTATGATATGATTCAACCTCCTTGGCGACCTTAAGGAAATGGAATCAATGGAAACACATCAACTATACTTCCACATCAACAGCAACACCCCTAGGAGACATCCCAGCCACTCAGGCATCCTTTCCCTGGGTCTCATTGACCTTTTAGACCTTTGGACACTCTCATGCTACGGGCATGCCAGTGTCGAGGGACTTCTCTATGCTCTCATAGGCTTGCATGTCTTCGTCCAAGGACTTTTCCCATCAAACCTATGCTAGTGTCAGTGAAATTTAAGGCCCTTTTGAAGCCCATAATTCCGACCACTTCCCATAACTTGTTGTAACTTCCATAATCCATCAAACACATGATGACAAGAATAATAAACCAAAAATCAACTCCAAGACTAGGTTTGACCATCCCCAACTAGGACTGACATTCTATCAAACACTTGGCATCAATGCAATCTACAAGTCTAGGATACAAGACAGAGCATGAATGACTGAAAACTCTTATGAAACGTGACAAAAAGGATCATGACCTCCTCCCTTGAACTGTTATGACATCAATTAGGTATTGCGTCCATCATTTAACCATTACAAGTAAATACATGAAGTAACCATGACATGAACCAGTCAATTAACCATGCTTATAACCAACATAAAATGATGAAAATAATAGAGATGTAACAACCATTAAATCCACATATAAATAAGTAAAAAAGCAAGATAACTCATCTTTCATTATTCATAGGAAAATCTGACCAGGTTTGGGACTTCCACGTACTACCTGACAATAGACATGGTTGAGCCAAATATTTCTTTCATCCAATCACCCCTGTGCCATATTCCAAGCATGAATGTGGGATCTCATGGATAAACCAGTCCAAACACAACTAAGGGAATCCAGAGGTTAAACCACCTCCACCCTCACCAAACTGTGATCACACCAAAACTGGTGCTCCGATCGCAAAACTCAACTAAACTGGGAATGCCATCCAAAATCCATCACTATCCTTGAGGAATTTTCTGTCTCATTGTCTCTCAAGATTTACCGCAATCCAATCTCGAATCACTAGGCCCTAAACCGAGACCAGTCTCTCAGGCTTTACCGCAATCCAAACTTGGGTCACTAGGCCGTAAATTGAGACTGCTCCCTAAGGCTTTACCGTGTATTCCACCAAAACCAGTCAAGAGATTCCTAGACCTTTGGGAATAAACCTTGAGACCACCTCCACCCTGGATTCTAAAATCCATCCAGCAAATCCAAAGCTCAAAACCGAGATAAAAATCCCAACACACCATGGCATCTGAAAAAAGGCAATGCTAGGCTAAAACCCACTGTCACCCGGAAAAACCATGCCACTAACAGTAAAGGAACCATACACCAACATGCAAAGCCATGAATGTCAAAATCATCTAGGAAATCACACATGGAATATGTTACCTATAAGTATGCCTGTTGAATTTGCTTGATCCTGCTTTTCCTTGGTTGATCCTTGCTTTTCCCTTCCTTGCTCCAAAACCTGAGCAAAATCTTGAGCCAAGAGCTTCCCAACTGATCCTCAGAAGCCTTTTTATCAATGAGGCCTCTATTTTCTTCATTTTCCATTATTTTCCTTTAATTTCCTCCTCACATGCAACATGTGACCTTTCACCTTACTTTTCTCTTAATTTCCTTAATGCACTGCGTAATCCCCCATACTTAAATTCAAAAAGAGTCAAGGGAGCTCTACTTGAATGGTTCATGAGGCACAATACTTGCTAAGGTTTTGCAAATGCGGTAGCAAGCTAAGTGGGCTTGATTGT
>APFE030866736.1:51842-70142 GCA_000404065.3 Pinus taeda
CAGAGGAGTTCTGGGATGGGTGACCTCCTGGGAAGTCCTAGTTACCGGGTGCAAGCCCCGGAAGTGATGATTGATGCTATGTGATTCGTTTTCCACTTTTCACTGGTTTCAATCCCACTTCTTCACCCCTGTGAGCATCACCCGATGCAATGAGTGCTAAGTGAACTATTCAAAAATCATGAGAAATTAGTCCCGATGCAATGAGTGCTAAGTGAACTATTCAAAAATCATGAGAAATTAGTCAGTTACGACTACCTCTCATGCCTCTCATGGAAATGGTCATACGTGAATGACTTACTTAACGCAGTTGAATCCCAAAATGATATCTAATATAATGCACTGCGTAATCCCCCATACTTAAATTTCCTTTATTTTCATAAATAAATGTGCCAAAAATGTATTTTTTCCTTTTTAATTCCTTTGCCTTTGACAATTTCCTTAGCCATAATAAACTGAATGAACACCAACACCAGGATGTCCTACCCAACATTCAACTTGGAATATGCATCCCTTACCCATGGTCTTATTTTTCCTTTATTAAATTTTTATTACATGAACTTTTCACCAAGGTTGTTGCATTTCCAACCCTAAATGAGTTGCAAACATCAAGATTAATAATGGAATTAATGGCCTTACAAACTTAATTCATAATTTTAGGACTGTAAAACCATCACAACTTTCCCATTTTCATGGAGGCTTCACCTTGTTAACCAATATCACAATTATTCATAAAGAGGGTTTTAAAATTGTGAAAATTAAAGTCAATATATTATAGGTATTTAGTGGGTTGGGGATGAACTTTTTTATAAGCATTGATGTGCAATATTGAAATTTCATTAAGACAAACCCAGACCAACCCCGAGTACTTATATAGATTTCCAACCCTAATAAGATGTAAACATCAAGATTAATAATGGAATGGCCTTACAAACATAATTCATAATTTTAATACCATAACACCATCACACCTTACCCACATTCATGGAAGCCTCACCTTATTGACCAATATTTTATCATATTTATTCATAAAGAAGGTTTTAAAATTTTGAAAATTAAAATCAATATATTATAGGTATTTAGTGGGTTAGGAGGGTTTGGTAAATAAGTATAAGACAATTTCAAACATTCATGAACCATAAGAAAAAATCACATATGAGATCTATCAGCTGTAAAATGTGGAACACAATATTCACGTGGAAACCCTTTTAGGAGAAAACCATAAAACTTCTTTTTATAATTATTTGTATGCACCATCCTACTGGAGACACCAATCCCCATTGTTGCAAATATTTGTAGGCACCAACCTACTAGAGACACCAATCCCCACCACTGCAAATATCATAGGCATCAACCTACTAGAGATATGAATCTCTTTGATGCAAATACTGATAGGAACCAACCTACTTCAGTGATTCTATTTGCTACTTCTGTCTTCACTAGGTCTGCTCGCTGCTTTTCCTTTCACTAGGTCTACTTCTCCCAAAACTTGTTATTTTTTTCCTATTCCCAAGAGAAAAATTGTACAACATGCCACATATCCAAATTTTCAAATATGATTATGAATTTTTCTACCTGTCTACTCAGATCTATGAAAAAATTATAAACTAAAATTCCCCAAAAATAACTGACAATGAGAATTTCAAGATGACCCATTTGAAATTGATTTCAAGATCATTCAGAAGCCCTAACTTCCACAAGTAATTTCTCTAGAGGTATAGTGAATCAAAATCTAAATTTTTTACTTGAAGTATTTGTATATGTCTCCACATATCTGAAAATTTCATGGTCAAAGACAACCCATAAAATAAGTTATAGTGAAATTTCCAAACTGATTGGTTTGAAGCTAATTGAAGGACTATGCATAAACCCTAATTTCCCCAAGGGATATCTCCAAAATTACGGAGAACCAAAGTTTGAAATTTTAATCACAAGTACCTAAAGATCTTGCCTCTTTCTTCTCAGTATTTCACAACCTGAAACATATTCAGAAATAAGTTATAGAGAAAAATCTAAACTTACATTTTTGAAATGGATTTCAAGAGCATTCAAAAACCTAACTTCCCTAGAGCATATCTTTGAAAATGTAACGAACCAATAACCAAATTTTTTACCACTTGCATATGAACATATCACCTCTACCTCCTCAAAATTTCATGATATGAAACATCCCAGAAGAAAATTTATAGCGAAAATTCCAAGATGGTTGATTCACTTGATAAATCACATTTTTACTCCACCTTTGAAACTCCAAGAGTATTCCACAACTTATCTTGCTCATCTTAGATATATTCTTGTTTGGAGGGCCTTCAATTGCACTCATCCATCCTTTATTTATGGTGTTTCTACATTCACTTATTAGGCCAACTTGTAAAATTGGTTGGGTTGACATGTACTTTCTCATTAGGCCTTGAGAACATCTTTCATACCTCCTCGTTGCTATGGAGTTAAAGGGCGATACTACTGGATAGGTATTAGAATAATGTTTTGAAACATATATCCTATTCTCCCATTTGAATTAGGTCTTTAGAGTAAAAATGTCTTCAAAGATATGGTATCCAAACTAGGCATTAAAAAAATTGGGTATTCAAACAATATTTCAAACAATCTTAATTTTGTGATCTGTATCTTGGACATTTGTACTCTCCCCCTTCCTTTGACATCAATGAAAACGATATTTCCAACAATCTGCTCCTTTGTCATTGATTTCAAATCTTATTCAATTCTGAAACAACACTATAGTACTCCCTTTATTTGTAATTGTACTTATATTTGCAGTTTTTCCTTTGTCTATAACTTCTCCCCCTTTGACATCAATGGGAAATAGTTTCTGCCCATCAACTTGTGTTTCCCTTTAATAACAATATGAGAAGGATATCACTCCCAACTTTTGTCTAAGATATTCAATTTTTTCTCTAGGAAGTGATTTCATAAAAATATCTACAATCTATTCCTAGGTGGAAATGTATTCTAGCTTTACACTTTGTTTTGCTACATGTTATCTTAGGAAGTGGTACATGATGACAAGATGCTTCATATTTGAGTGCATAATAGGATTCTTTTAAATTTGTATTGTACGTGTACTGCCACATATGATTTAAATTAGCTGATCATATTCTACCTTGATGTCCTTTAATTTCTACTTCATTTGGAGAACTTGCCAACATGTTGTTACTACCATATATTTGGCTTCTGCTATGGGTAGAGAGGTTGATGTTTGCTTCTTGCTCAACCATGATATTAGATAGTTTCCTAGAAATAATGTCCCTCCTCTTGTACTTTTCTTGTCATCAGTTCTTCTTTCCCAACCTAGATTTGTATATGTTATTGTAGTGAACTCATTTATTCTTGAATACCACAAGCCAAAGTCTCATGTTCCCTTCATATACCTTAATATTCTTTTTTTCTTACACATGTGTCTCCTTTGGTGTATATTGAAATCTTGCAATTTTTCCTAATACTTGAATTTTGTTTGGGCTTAATCTTGTCCCGTATAGTAGGTTGTCAATCATTTACCTGTAAAATGTTTAATTTTCTTTTGGGGGTTCATCATCTTTGCTCAATTTACATCTTACGATCACGAGTGTACTAACAGATGCACAATCTTCCATTTTAAATTTATTGAACGTCTCATCGATGTATTTGGTTTGAGAAATGAATATGCCTTTGTTAGATTGAGAAATCTACAAACCTATAAATAATGACAATTTTCTAAGCATGGACATCTCATATTCATTTTGCATTTCTTCTACAATTTTTTGGCTCATTTCATTAGTATTACTTCCAAAAATGATATCATTCACATAAACCATAATGATTAATAGATTTTCATTTTATGTTTTGATGCAAAGATTGTATTTTGCACATCCTCTTTCAAAATCTTAGTCTTCTAGGTATTTGTCAAGTCTTAAATACCAAGCTCTAGGAGCTTGATTTAGTCCATAGAGTGATTTATTCAATATTCACACATAACCTTCAATTTCTAACAATTTAAATTCTTCCATATGTTTAATATATACTTCTTCTATATTTCCATGTAGAAAGGACATATCCATTCGATAGACATTGAAGACCCTGAAACACAAAAATTCCAAAAACATTTTGATTGATTCTAATCTTGCAAATGGAACAAAGGTTTATTCAAAGTAAATACCCTCAATTTGAAAATTCCATTTACAAACCAGTCTTTCTTTATTTCTTACTAGTTTTCCATCTTCATTCAACTTGTTTATGAAAACTCATTTGGTGCCAATCACATGCTTGCCTTTTCATCTGGGAAGAAGTTCTCATGTCTCACTATTCTCAATTGGATTAAGTTCTTCCATATCATTAAACCAATGCTTAGCTTCACTAGCTTTTGTAAAGTTATTGGGCTCTATTTTGGATAGAAAATAAAAGTTTTCTTGTTTTGGTGTACTTATCAATCCTCTTCTACTATGAACTTTTTTATTTATATCACGAAAAATATGATATTTTGGATTATACTTTTGGACAAGTTTTGATTGTGTTTTGAATATTTGTTATACATTTCTTCTTATTATTTATTTTCTTCTTCCTCTTCTTCTTCATTTTCTTGTTCTCTCTAGATTGTCTCCTTTGGTTTTCATTTGTTTGTGACTTTTGTTTTTCAGGTATTGCTTCATCCACTAGATTATATGATCATCCAAAAACCAATAGATATATCATGAAGGTAAATTCATTATTCTTTAACCCATTGGCCAGAGTGATTTTGGAGTCAGCGAAGAGTTTGGCCTCTTTGTAGTTTTTGATGCTACTTTCTATATTCTCTAGTGCGTTTTCTAGAACATATCTAAAAAAACAAGATGGAAATAAGTTAGGAATCACAATTATAATCACAATCACGTTTGTTTGTCTTGATAAATTCTAAACTTAACTATATTACATATTTCAAGAATATTATGACATCTAATGGGGAGAGGAAAGGAAAGGAATCCTAGGTAATACCCCTTTCTCTCGTGTTTGCAATAACAACAATGAGAGTGAGGCCATTGCCCACCATGTTGATCAGAACATGATTGTTGATTTTATGGATGACTTAGCGCTACAATGAATACCACGTCATATCTCTAAATTAATTAGTTGTTGAAAAAGGCAGGATATCATCTTCTAGATCGATGTCATCCTTCGCCATATTGGTTACATTAAGTTTGAATTGAGACTCAAATGTCAATGTTGCATGTATATGTTAATTCCATTTATCAATTAATAGATTACATAGACTACATGGACAAACTCAATGTAAAAAAAAAGAGGTAATAGATAAATGACAAATGAGAGATTTTTATTAAATAAGGCTCACACCCACACACACCAAATACATGTAGTGTCTCATTATATAGAAACGAGATTAATAGATTGATAAACACAACAACCTAGAGGATAAATACTCCTACTTAGATATAACTCAATTTTACATGGAAAACATCAAGTTCTAGAACATGACCTTTAAACTCATACAATCCATAACTTTCATTTCTCGGTTACCTCTAATACCCCCCCTTAATGGAGAAATGAAATATTTACCACACCTAACTTGTCTCTACATTGCAACACATGATCCTCCCGATCAACAATGTCTATGTCTTATTCAACCTAGCATTTTCATCATACTTTTATGATGTTGATGTCCATATAGAGGAATGACCACCCATAGAAATGCATGGGTAAATCCCTGTTGCAACCACTAGTCTAATAGGATGTCCTTTATGTACATGGTTCATTCAACCATTCTTCCATCACATGTCTTCGTGACTATACCTATCCCTGTAACTCCCCTTGCATCATCGTTATTTTGGGTTTTCCTTGGTTTATCCATAACCGCACTGGCATTGCACCTTTGGGTTTTTTGTGGGTGATCCTCAACCATCACACCTCAAGTGGTTTCTATTTTCCATCAACATGAAGTGGTTTTGGTTGAACATGAACCTTACATTGCATTAATTATTTATGGATGACCACGAACCTTCACATTAAATGGTTTCTTGCTGACCACAAACTATACATTGCATCAATATAGTTTTTAACTTACCACACACTTTATGGGAGTACACTTTTCATCATAAAACTCACATTTGATTTAGGAACATAAAATTTTCATACTTCACTCATAGATATACCAGGTTATAATGTGTGACACAAATTTCAACTTTGATTGTCCATCATCATTTATTTTCCTCTTTTGTTGTCATCTTCATTGTTGCTGCAATATTTCCATGTGCACTATCACCAAATTTTCTTCATTGTTGCATCAAGGATTTTATAAATGTATTTGCTTTGGATTTCATTGAAATTTCTTTTGTGTCATTTTTATACTTGCAAAAATTTGATTATTCCATGAATTTTTTTATTCTTTCCGCAATAATTGATTGATAAGTATGTTAAACTTGGTCCTAGCTTACTCACTTCACATTTACTTGTTAATTACACATCTTTATACATAAGTGGATACAAGATACATTATTACATTTGCTATCACATGAATACATGTAGGCCTGACTCAATAAGGCTTACAAAACAATCAAGGAATTCAACTTGTACAACCTGGACCAAAAACTTTTGGGATTTTGGGTTCCATCAATCATGCATCTCCTACACAAATACATCATATAAGACCATCTCTTTTCTATAGATTTGACTTGTTTGAATATTTACCAAATGGTTTTTGGTTTATCATGAACCATCATGAATTAAAGAAATGACAACTTCTCTTTACTAACTTTTCGGGACCAAATGACTCATGAACCTTAGAAGACTTGTCCTTACATAATATTTTCAACATGAAATTAACTTTTTTCCATTATTGTGTTTCTATCCAACAAAAATTTACTTGAGTTTGACACTTTGATATTTTTATGTTCCAACGGTTAGCATGTACATGCCATTTTCTGCGATAGCAATTGCCATATTGTTCCTCCTGTATTTTATTTGTTGCATAAGAAATTGTAAATGATTCATTAGTTATGACTGTACCTTCTTTCACAGACTTGATAGCTTCATTCCTTGACCTTCATATCCCATACCTTCATTTCTTGGCCTTACATGTATCTAAATGGGTCCCTTGATACCTCGACCATTTATGCCCGAAAATTTCTTATCACAACCCATTTTGTACAAAATCTTGGAACCAATTCCTTTTGTATGTTTTTCAAATCACCCTATTTCATCATCTTCACTAAGAATATCACCATGATCATTTTTTTGTGTCTCAGAACGTGATATAGGCATATAAAAATTATTATCTTCAACCAAATGACAAGTTCCATAGGAACTATCAATCAAGACACTTGTATCACAAATTTTATCACACTTTACTTTCTATTGTTTTCACTCTTCTACTTCATTTTCAATTTCTAATATCCCTTTTGTAATGAATCTATTACTTTATCCTTTTGATCTTGGCTTTTGAAAATATCAACTACCCATTGATTCATTGACTCCACTCTTTCCTCTAATATGTTTATGTGTCATGTAGTGAGACCAACAAATTCATGATACAACTTGTTATCTCATGATCTTAGCTCTGCTGCATTTCACATTATGGAATCATTTTTCCTTTGTAACATCTCTATTTCCTGCAAAGCATATTTAAGATTTTTTTGTAGTAGGTCAATTTCATATTAGCATTTTGAAGTATTTTTCCTCATTCTCCCATTTTTTTAAATTGATATCTTGCACACTACTCTTCCCTTCTAATTCAAATCTCGAAATCAATTTATCTCTTTGATGGACCAATTGAAACCCTCACATGTGTATTCTTTGATAGATATTCACATGCAACCAATTTACCTGATGTACCTTTCCAACTGATGCAATTTTCAAATATTCAACTTTGAAATTTAGATCAAACCACAATGATCCATATAGATCTCAACTCTATTCATCATGTTGTTTTTACTGTAGATGGGATTGTTCTATTTCCTTGACCTCTCTCTCTCCTCTCTCTCAGATATTTTCTCTCTTGAAACATTTCTTCTTATACTTCTTTAACCTTTGCCCACATTACTATTCCATTCCAGCAAAATTTGATGTACCTTGCACAAAAAATCACCTTGGCACATCTCTTCCTCTTAAGATGTTGTTGTAGCGACTGCAACACCCTCCAAAATTTTGGCTTGCACTCATATTTTGAAGCCTTCCTTGGTTTTTACTTTAATGTTTGCAAATACTCGAGCTCATTCCTTGAGCTCCTTCAGACTTTTAACCCTTTTGCTTGCTTAACGAACTATTGTCTTTTGGCATGTTGATTGCTTTGTCATGCTTACGATCTTGTTTTTCTGATTTCAAAGGTTTGTCTTTTTGTGTTTGGGTTGTATTATCTATGTGAACACCCATCACACTCACACATAAAGTTGTAAGCACTATAACGCAAGTGTCATCATGGTCGTCCAAAGGTCTATCCCAAGTGTTGCACTTGTTGCTTTCTGCACTAGATAGTCCCACATAGGGTCATGCTTTGTTATTTTGTCCTGGTCTTCAATGCTGTCATATTATCAAAGTATGCTAAGTGTGTGATCACAATGTCGAGTCCTCACAAGTTCAATTACCTCTCACACTTAGCCATTTTCTTGAAAATCTCTCAACGGAACAACCCCACTTCACTAGACCCCGACTGAGCTGCACTGTGAAGTCTCAACCCTTAGTGGTGCTGCCCTGTTGTCTAAAACTACACGTTTCTTGAGGTTGTCCTCCAACTTTTTTGCATTGTGCAATCCTAGAGGTGAGCAACCTAACTTCCTTCCCAAAATTGCGCAGAAACTGCCTAAAAACCTGACCTGAACTGTGCACTTCAAAAGATCAGTTATCAAGCTTCATTCTCGCTTATTGGAACCCCGCATTGTGCATATACTTGAGCCTAAAATGCTCCCAAAAAATTCAAAGAGGTGTTCTCCTAGTGACCTCCCTCAGCCGGGGCTCACTTCTCTCAAAAATTGCATAGAACCATCCTTTGGTCCCTCTGTTGTCTTGCCTTGCCTTCCCTCTAGAAACTACATAGAGGTGTCCCTCAGGTTCCCACCTTGCAGCTGCCACTGGTGTCCTCAATTGCGCAATCCTTCCTCCTAGTGGCCTCTGCGCAGTTTTCCCCGATAGTGAAGACTGTGCCCCATAGTTCCTTATCCAAGCCTGAGCTGCGCTTTACGCAGTCTCAATGACCAATCCCCCCTCCCTATCACCTGGAACTATGCAATGCATAGTTACTAGGCCCTCTTCCCAGCCTGCCATCTGTCCCAGGCCTGAAACACAGAAAGCAATGCATCATGCTAGACTAGGAGGTTTTGGATTTGATGTCATCCCGTCATGAGTGAATTGTAGGAACAGGTACACTCATAGATCATGGCGAGACGATGAACGGAATGAAGACGAAGCACACATGCTAGAATATTTACTTGCACCTGGACAGACAAAATAAGCACATCAAACAACAAGTGAAAGGAACACATGCATGGAACCATCTTACAAGGCCAAGACCATCGAAGGCCCTACAACATCAAGCCATGTGGAGGAGAAGAAAAACCACACTCAAGAGTACATCCATCACTTTACAGTGCAACAACTTGACATGGCCACCATAACCAGCCAATACATGTCAACAGTGTCATGTCAAGTTGTGTCATGAGTTTTCGAGGCCACATCACCACTATGGGCCATATCTATTGTAATTGAATGTAATGTAAAGTGAAAATCCAATGGATGCACACAATAAGTTGAAGAGTCATGTCAGTTGAAAATTCATAGGAAGTTGAACGGTCATGAGGGTAGTCCAAGAGTCACAAGGTTCAAGCATCACCCTTGGATATATATACCCCTCCCATGGTATGAGAAAGGAATTTTTGCCTTGGCTCCTGCCACATAGCCATGAGAGTTTTTTTCTATTCTTTGAGGAACTAGGAGTGGCTCCAATGTCCCACTACTGGGACTAGTGATGTATGGTGTACATATGTGTCTTGGGACTTTTGCTTAATTCATAAGTTTTTTAAGGCCAACACGTTTTCACACATGTTTTGTAGATGTTTGTAAGACTACTCTTTAAACATTTGTAATGTGTGTTTGCTTAACCTGTACTAAGATAGTTGAACTACTTTGGTTGTTTTAGTACTTATAGTGTTGAAGATGTGTTGTACTGCTTGTCACTATTGTTGACTACTCTGCAAGACATTAGAAATACTTGTCTTGTTTGCTAGTTATAATAGTCGTCACATTCGTGTGGAGTACTCTGTTGGATGGTGTATGTGTTTTCCCTTGCACTTCAGTATTAACGACTGCTGCATTCGTTGTGGACTACTCCGCTGGATCTTGGACAAACCCTTTCTGGTTCGCTTGTGTCTCTTCCTATGTGGTACTACTACCTCTCATTTAGAGGCTCACCTTACTGTCCCCCTTTAGAGTAAGAGAACCTGGACACAAGTTACATTACACACTCACTAGGCATACTCACCTCGCTTTTTAAATATACAATCATAACACTCTCATATGCTTAACAACAAGAGCTAAGGAAAATCTCTAAGTAAATGGAAACTGGGCCATTGTATCAGATGGGACTCCTACACCAAATGGTGTGAGGCCTAGTTGGGAATTCATAACGGGGAGATCCCCTGAATGTTGGTGAGTCCAACAGCGTCAACTTTTCTAGTTCTAGAAGGAGGGCCGCCAGCAGTTTATGGATGATTGTTCCACCAACCCCACTCATCCATCATCTGTTCAAGGCAGTAACACTCACTCCCTCTCCCCTACATGCAATTCACTAATAGTCATTGCATGTGTAACCCACTTTTCTATATAATGCATATACATAATATTTCAATTTTAATAAAAATTTTGAAGGAACATTTTATTAAAAAATGGAATTAGCAAGAGAAGAGTACTACATAAAAATATTCATTAATTATTTAATATTTCATTGGATATATCACACAACCACCACCTAAAACTCTTATATGGGGTTATTGTCAACAAATGGGAAAGAGTATACAAAGCTATATAATATAGCAAAAATATTAGGGACAATTGTTTGAGGTCTAATGAGATAAGGAAGCTAATGGTAATCTTCATTTGTCTTTAGCATTATTATGCTAAATGTTAGGGAAGGCATGGATAGGATTTGATCTCCTTGTTGATATGATTAAATATAAACATGTAGATAATTTCAAACTTAAAATCCAATTAGTTTTCAACTACATATTATCTTAAATTATTTCAATTTGAAATGGATTTTATGATTTATTACATGTATAATAACACACAAAAAAAAAACATTGTGAATATATATGAAAATGAACTATGTTTAGAAGGAAGTGTGGAAGTTGGATCTTAGAAACAATTTCGTTTAAGTTCATCCCAAACACTAGCTTCATGGAAGGTATTCTAAAGTCCATGTCATGCATACATTAAAGGATCTCCATTGAAACTCGCTAAGCCATGTATTCATGTTAATTTTATTTCTTGATAAGTTATAAACCATTATCCTTCTAATTCACTTTTGTTGTGCCACATTATGAGTTGTTAATGATTTTTTTTTTTAAGTGATGTTAGTGATGTTAGGAGTAAGTTCCATGGCAATAATCAATATTCTTATTGCGACTTCTTAGTTAAAAGGTTATTTTGTGTCACAATAAGACAATTTGTTTTCATAAAGAAAATCTAGTGGAGACACTTAAGGAATGCTTCCCCACATTCATAGATGAAATACCTACTCAACCCTTTAGATTAGACTAGTATGCCTCACCCAAGGGGATTCAAACTAGGCACTTGCTGATATGAAAGTAGAAAAATTCCCAATAATATCAACAACGATAAGTTTAACTAATCCCTTAGGTTAGTATGATAGTGTTTCTATCTAATGAATATCCAAAATAACATAGTAATTCTTACTTGTATTAACCATAATAATGATTGAAAAATAAATAAATAATTGTAATTGATTGTCACTTTATCTTATGTTTTATTTCAAATGTGCGATTTGTACAAATATAATTAAATGTGTGGATCACCCACTATATTAATTGAAATGGCCTATTAAATTCAATGTGCACTTTGTAAATCAACTATTTGTTATTATTTTTCTAAAACCAATTTATGATCATATATAAGGGGTGCACTTTATTGTTTTTTTTTTTTTTCTAAGTATGTTTAATCTATTAATAAGGAAAAAGCTATTTACAGAGAGAGCGCTTTCTGTAAGATAGGACAGACAAGCTTAACATTACAAAACACTGGTTTTGAGACTGCCCCAACAGAGGGGAAACCAGTCTGAAGGGATCAAAAATACCAGAAGACACAGAGTCCATAATTTTTCCAAACAGAGCATACATGTCAACAAAAGCCGGCAGAACATCCAGCTAGATGTGCCTACATGGACAAAAATACAAAAAGAACCAGAACCTAAAAGAACTGCCACCTGGCATTGGGCATGACGAGCTCCGTGGCCGGCTCTTCCTCTAGCGGGCAGCTCCAATCTTCACAGTTGTCCAACAGATTTGGCTCACCAACTCCTTCCTCCCGCCGTGTGTCCTCCTCATGCTGTGTTTGCATCTCCTTGCCTGGCGAGGCCTGTTGAGGCTTTGGATCCTCACCCCTATTCTGCGTTGCCTCCTTCCTCGTCCTCCGTTGCTGCCCTTCATGCCCAAATTCCATGGCAGAGCGCAGGTTCTGACGGGCTCCTGGATAACTAGGCTCCGCCCTGAAAGTAGCACTTCCAGAGCAGAGGCGCTGATTTCTCTGAGCTTCTTCCTCTGTAAAAAGGATGGATATGGTAGCCGTGATAACAGGTTGGTTCAGCGTGCTCCTAAAGTGGAAGAGCATGGTGTGGGGGGACAGATTTCTTAGCAGGGGGAAGGGAGCTGAACAAATATGCCCACGCCCACTCCTCATGTTGGGATAGTGGGGGTTGTCAGCTGTGGAGGAGGGAGAGCTCGAGGAGCTTCGCCTTCTGGCTTGCTGACGAGAGCTTCCTCCTCTCGTGCCTCCCCTTCTGCCGATGAGCCGCTGCCTCACCATGGCTGAGCGGATGAAAGAGCGAGTGCGCAGAAGCAAACAGAGGAGAGCGTGAGCGCGCGTCTCAGCAACACAGCGGAGCTCGACCCTCTACCACAACACACCTTCTCCCGACCAGCAATGCTTGTAAAGCCCTCTGTAAATGCCATAGCTGTCTCGGATTTTATCAAAATTCGCCGCGCCTCGGCTATCCTCCGCCATTATTGTTGCATTCAATGAAGCCGAAGGCCGACTATCCCATAAGCATGCGGAGGCGATTGTTCTGTCCTCTGCTCGCCTGTTCCAGCCTATTTCCCATTGCGTGAGGCCATGTGATGGCCCTTGCAACTGAATTAAACCCTTCATGCCGCGGGCCATGTGGTTTGGGGCTGGCAGGTGTCGGTCAACACTGTGCCACCCCTGTCCCATCCACCTAGGGCTCTGTTGAAACACCCGCATCCGGGGGGGTACTTTATTGTTATAAGCCACATAATTATGTTTTTCTATAACAAGTTATTTATTATTAAATGCTTCCTTCAATTGTTAGTAATATTATTGAATATATAATCATACATTTTATAAGAGAAAAGTGGTTTAAATAAGAAAACTTCCACAAGCTTGAGTATGTCTAGTTCAATATGAAAATTTCTCATTAAATAACAATGATAAAAACCAAAATATTATCAAAAAATAAGAGTTCCCTTAATTACATTATACATATGAAAGTGATCATAAACCTCTAAGCTAATAAGATTTCCCCCGTGGCATGTTGATAATATATATGGGGATCCCTTGATGCCACAAGAAGTAGAAGCCCCTAATTTGTTAAGCATAACCCTACAAGACACTGATGGTAGGGTGTTATTGCTCAAGGAACAAAGGCTTCCTTGATTTGGCATTAGAGCTACCGCTATCACTATCTCTTAGACCCCAATATTATACATGTATATTCTTTATTAGTAATGAACTTCATGACATGTCCATGAGAAAAATTACATAAGGAAAGCCACAAACTAGTGCAGCCATTATATAGAGCCTGATCACTGAAATTGCCTTACTCTAAATACCATTGCAACCCAGTAGATATAGCTACCACTAACCAAAAACATTAGGGAATAACCCATTTCTTGAAATATTGGAGAGGGAAGCATACTTTCATTAATGCAAGGTCTTGAAATGGGTGTTATAGCCCAAGCCACATGTAAAACATGACGATGAAACCACTACTAAAGTAACCCCACAAATATACTAACAACCACAATCTAGTTTCCATAGCAACACCACAAAGTGACCCACAATAGCGTTCATCTAAGAAATTCTTCGGAGGCATGTCAACTCAACTCTCCACCCAAGCACAAGTATCACCTTGCTTTATCTTATCAATGAAAAGTTTATTTTTCATTGTGTTGAGAAACCCTAGCAAGTGAGGGAGGGGTTGCACAAGTGGAATGGAGGTTACAAATACCTTTACTCATTCTCAGCTCTCATCTATTTGATCCCCTACTTATGTATATGTCCCTTGGTCACCTTGCTTATAACAAGTCAAATAAATTGAATTTCCATAGAAGGCCTTTTACAAGGAAGTGGTACTTAAATACCAAAATAAATTGGTACAACTTGTACTTCTCATTGAAGGTCGACATGTGAAAGGGACAAAAGATGTAACTACCTTTTTAACATTATAGGTTGAATGAACAAATGAATATTTTCTAATTCATGATGTTTATAAAATGGATACTGTCAAAATCATGGTATTTAATAAGATACTATGTATAAAGATAACTTAATAAATATTGATTTCTTAGTGGGCAATTTAATAGTTTAAATGTAATATCGTTAATGTTATTTTAATTTGCTCAATTAAAACATGCACAAGTGAAGCCTAAGCCTCTTTATAAATAAGCATTAGAGGCAATTATGATGTTGACACTAGCTTGAGGTGTGGTACCCTTGGGAAGTGTCAATTAATTGTTGGAAATAGTAATGTCATAAAATTCGTTGGAATGAGGAGAGTTTTTTATAATGAAAATAGAAACCTTCTTGTAATAAAACGAAATGTGTAACTTGTTAGCGCAATGTACTACATAGACTTCACCTGTTAGTTTAAGTTAGATAGTGTAGAAAAACAAGGTGGATGCATTATATTCATTGTGAGATGCAGTGAGATAGATAGAGATAGATACCCCTTTGTCAATTCTTGTATTCTTTGTACTTGTTGTGGGGAGAATTGTATTAATGAAGTGTCTCATATTTTTTCTTTGTGTTTTATGAATGCATATTTCATTTTATTGGTTAACCCATACATACAAGTTTACTAATATACTAATACAATCCACAACCAATTACTAAAAATGTTTAACACAAATCATATTTACACATATTTTTGACATGTGCTCTACGATCAATCATTAAAAATGTTTACCACAAATAACGATTACAAATTTTTTAAACCACAATTCAAAACTATCCAAAAAAATCACAAATTAAGTTTGGAGATCACCTCTTTATTAGATGCGATCAAATGATTATAAGTGATTGGAAAATATAAGCTTATCATTTAGATGAAGAATTAGTACATTTCCCCAATCGAGGTGAAAATCCATTTGGCAAAGGAGGTCAGGAGGGGTTCCCACCACCCTATTGCCTCCTAATGCATTTAATAGGGGTGTGGAATGGCCAACCCCTCCCATGCATAAATCACGCAAGGTCTTATTACCTTTGAAATTATGGTGAACCTATTTCAAATCCCTCGACTTACTACTCCACTACAAGAAGGTTGAATTTTATGCCATGTTCATGTTACGCCCCCACTATTAGTGGGATTTTATTTATATCTATGTTATATAGTGATGTCTTGATGCAGAGCCTATTAACTAATAAAATGGAGTGATCTTTGGCTTCTTTTAGATCTAGGGTCACATGCCAAAGAGGTTGTCACTGCTACTACTCATAGAGGCCACCCTTTCCTCTTAGTTATGGTGGCGATGCATGTTGGATATCATATTGAGGGTGTCGTTGATGGTGTTCCTCTTGAGCCTGAAGTAGATGTAGCTCAGTAGGTTGGGATATCAAGAGGCAAGATTCATCGCATAGTGGAGGTTTCTAGCACTTTTATTTAGTATGAAAGGACGAGCTTTTGGTTGGTCTTAGCACTCATGGACTGCATTTTTTGGGTGTCATTAGTGTTGGTGGCATTTGCAATTTTGGCCTTATGCTAGTTTACTTTGATCTGTGTCCTCAATTCCACAACATTAGATGCACATCCACAGAGGGGTTAGTGGCCATGGCTAGCAAGGTTGATCGCATGCCCACACCCAAACCCAGGAAGTCGCCAACATCTATTATTCAACGACTTCTCCTAGGATTTAGGAGGAGATACATAAAATTGAGAATTATGTTACCCATGACCTCCAGGGATACTTAGATTCAAAATTAAAGGAGGAGGTTTCTCATTGGCTTCTTGACCGTGGTCATACCAGGGGAAGAACGAACTAATACATGCATTCCATAACATTACATTGAAAGCAAAGACCTTGTTAGGCCAAGTGTTAAAGGAGAAATAGGAGGTGAGGAATGACATAATCTCCTTTTTGAATGATATCCAAAGGGCCTAGTCAAACAAAAGCCTTGTATTGAGAGAATGTTTGCTCGCTTGGCACATATAGAGAGACACATCTAATGTGAATTCAAGCCCTCTACGCTTGTTGGTACATGTGAAAAGGACCCTACTCCAATGACATCTTTAGATTCCTGAATATGGTGTTATGTTGCTCTTCTATTATGTTGTGCAGTCCCATTGTCATATCGAACAACCATGCTCAATTATTGTTTCTTATGTGTTTTTTTTTTTTTTAACTGTGTATCTCTTTATACCAACCAACAAATATAGTTTCCCTTATTGTGGATTAAGGTGAGTATATTTTTTACATTTGGTCTATCAGTGGTGTAACTTGATTTTTGAAGGTAATACAAATCTAACTTACAAAAAATTAGAATCAACAACTTCGATTATATATATATATATATATATATATATATATATATATTATATATATATATATATTGTTTTTTTAATATTATTTGAAAAAATTTTCCTTATAATATTATAAGGCAATTTATTTAGAAAAAAATTACTTGAGATAGATATATTCACAAATGATGATACATTAAAAAATGACGAAGATGATAATAATAATCTAATTTTGAGGTGATACTCAAATTAGACTCTAAAGTAGTGTATGGCATCCCTTTGTTTGTAGGAGAATACAAGTGATAGTCAACTTAGACCCAGAAGTTGTGTATGATATCCATTTGTTTTTAGGAGAAGAGACCCCTTTCGGCACATCTATCCAAATTTTAGAGAGATGCACATAGTCAATCGTCTCTCGATTTGAAACTCTAACCTTGTAAGAGAAAACATATGTTTTTAACCATTAAACGCACTACAACTGTAAAAAAATGAAAAAAAAAAATGATGATATACAAAGGAAGGGAAGATCTAAATAAAAGAAGGAAACATCTTGTTTTATAATAGTTTTTCTCTTCTTTTTTATAATATTAACGTGATAATCATTTGGTATTTAATATTTAGTTAATTAAATTTTTTTAATCTTTCATTTTTTTTGCATGGAAAGAAATTGGCCTTCCTCTTAGCTTGAGGACTAGAGTGAGGTTCTCACATGTACACTCACTTAATATTTCACGAGGCTTGAAGCCAATACAACAATATTCACTAGGCACATATAGTACAACAATATTTATCAAGGCAATATAGCTCCTAATGTCACTAGGGAGGATTTGAGGTTGGGTGGGAAAGATAACAGTCATTCTACCCAGCTACTTGAAATAATCTCATTTGACATCAAATCTTTGAATGTTACTTTCCATTCTTTTATTATTTACTTTTAATTTTTTTTTTGATTAATTTATTAAATATACCATTTTAAAGAATAAAGATTTTTTCCTATTGATTCCTTTCATATTTATATTCAAGTTCATTTAAAAAAATTATATGTGTTGTGTGTGTGTGTGTGTGTGTGTGTGTGTGTTGTGTGTGTGTTGTGTGTGTGTGTGTGTGTGTGTGTGTGTTGTGTGTGTGTGTGTGTGTGTGTGTGTGTTGTGTGTGTGTGTGTGTGAGAGAGAGAGAGAGATTGGGGTTGGGTTGTGGGATGCTCAAGCGAGGGAAAGAGTTAGAGCTTGTACTTTGTTGTACATGTCATCATGTCATCTTGCAATTATGAATGATAAAGGGAAGAGTACTGAATCATGATTTATTTAATATTTTATTTATTTATTTTCATTATACATGCAATTTAA